>DWJQ01000488.1:0-14146 GCA_018248915.1 Hesperia meskei straton | reverse complement strand
CGGTAGATAGACAAATAATGTCACCATGATTACAGATTACAATGTCGATTACTATGATTACGATTTAACCAAAATGCTCACGCCTGGAACGCTCTAACTACAATTTTCCAAAGTTTTTTTTTTACCTAAAATAACATAATGCTTGACAACGATCCCACCTGATAGTATGTGGCGATGAAGTGATATGATGAATCTATAAATGTGGCCATGATTACATTTTCCCCATGTCTAATTTTGACTAAATTGTTTTTTAATTATCAGGTTCGCCATGATGTAATGGCTCATGTGCACACCCTTGCCGAGAGGTGCCCTAAAGCTGCGCCCATCATCCACCTTGGAGCAACTTCTTGCTACGTCGGGGACAACACTGATCTTATCGTGTTGAGAGACGGCTTGGACTTACTGCTGCCCAGGCTGGCTGCCGTCATCAGTAGACTGGGGAAATTCGCCGATGAGTACAAGTAAGTTTACACTGGATCATGTATTTAGTGTGGCCGAAAATAATTTTAATGTGGCCAAATTGGATTATAACTAGATATTGGTCACGCTATAAATACATCTTCAAAGTCCTTTTGAATTTCGTATCTCCAAGAATAAATAAATTCTGTTAAACCTACTATAAATGGATACTCTCGCAATGAAAGTCTTCAATGTAATCCTTATTTACTTATAATTTTTTTATCGATTTACAGGTCACTTCCTACCCTTGGCTTCACCCATCTTCAGCCGGCCCAGCTTACCACCGTGGGGAAACGCGCTTCACTGTGGCTCAGCGATTTAATCATGGACGAACGTGCCATTTCTAGAGCAAGAAACGATTTACGTTTCCGTGGAGTGAAAGGTACAACTGGAACCCAGGCGTCATTCCTGCAGCTGTTCAAAGGAGATGGCACTAAAGTAAAGGAACTTGATACAAAGGTAGCAAAACTGGCTGGTTTTGACAAATGTTACCTCGTGACCGGACAAACCTATTCCAGGAAGGTTGATCTGGAAATAATTTCTGCGCTGGCAGGATTGGGTGCCACGATACATAAAATGTGCTCTGATATACGCATCCTGGCTTCCAGAAAAGAAATTGAAGAACCTTTTGAAGCATCGCAGATTGGATCGAGCGCTATGCCTTACAAACGTAATCCGATGCGTTCTGAGCGTTGTTGCTCTCTTGCGCGCCATTTAATTACTTTACATGCTAACGCTGCTAATACCCATGCAGTGCAATGGTTAGAACGCACTCTGGATGATTCGGCCAATCGTCGCATTACCTTGGCTGAAGCTTTTTTGACTGCTGATGCTACTTTAATCACCCTTCTGAATATTTGCCAAGGACTTGTTGTGTATCCTAAAGTAATTGATCGCCACATTGCTCAGGAGTTGCCATTTATGGCAACAGAAAATATCATAATGGCGATGGTGCAAGCTGGAGGTGATCGTCAAGTTTGCCACGAAAAGATTCGTGTCCTTTCGCATGAAGCTGGTGCTGTTGTTAAACAAGAAGGAAAGGACAACGATCTTATTGAACGCATTAAGAATGACACCTACTTCAAGCCCATTCTGGCTCAATTGGATAAAATTTTGGACGCCTCTACTTTTATCGGCAGAGCTCCTGAACAAGTCACAGAGTTCCTTGAACAAGAAGTTGAGCCTTTGTTAACTAAATATAAGGATGCTTTGGTTACAGTAGAAAAGCCAGTTACTTTAAACATTTAATGCTGAATTTAATGATTTTTTATTAATTTGACATGAAATTATATGAAATAATAATAATACAAGCTTAATGAATAAAATGATATATTTACATTACAGCGCAATGATTTATAAACGTACAAAAATATGACTTCACTATGTTACAAACATTACATGCTATATGAACTAGACACTGGTAACTAATGTTCAATAATAATGCCGAAACCTCAAAATACTTAGCGAACATACGCTTTACAAGGAGCATGTGTAATAAATAACTATAAAATAACATTACAACAATCAAACAAATAAATAAGCCTATAGAATTAAAAGAGAGACTCAAATCATCAACTTAATTATTCCTGATAAACAAATCGTAGGACATTTCGTGATCACATCTTATGTTTATCACAATTTTGATGGCACGTCGAGATTCATTGAACGGTCTATTACTTAACTAAATCAAAGTGTATTAGTAAGAAGCGTATCGCCTTGGCAAGCGGGACCCTGACTTGGCCAGTTGCAAGCACCTATGTTAGGATCGAAACTTAATTGTACGGGACAGTTAAATATGTGAAGTGTAAATCTGTTTTTCGAGCAGTCCCATCTGCAAGCGTAGAATTTGTTACATTGTTTCGGGTGACGGAACAATCCAGCTCGCTTACAATCTACAGATCCTTGTAATGTCTCGTCTCTACTCCTCCATCCACCTGGACCATAGCGATCAAAGGAGTGTGGAGAAGTATCACTCAGTAGAACATGAGCGTTTGTTACTTCAGCAGTGGCAGTCGGTGAAACTTCTTGGTTAAGCAAAACTGTTTTGTAAGAAGGAGCTACAGTCACAGCTTTAACTCGTGGCCTGATTCGTAAAGATTTCTGAGTAGTTGAATCTAATGGAGTACTTGAAATGTATGTCTCACCGTTGGATACGATTTCTACGTTGTCGTTAATAGACTCCTGGTAGTCTTGGTAGAATGAATCATCTGGTACGATAATCGGGTTAAATGTAGAAGTTACTACTGGTGTAGGGGTTACTACAGTGCTGGCAACTGAGTATTTAGCGGACTTTTGAGAATAAGCGTCATCGTTTATATCTCCACGGCCAGAAACGTCATAATCAACACTGTAATCAATTGATTCTTGTGGACCTTGTGTAGGTCTTGATCCCTTGAGAACCAAAACAGGTGATTGACAGCTGCAAACAGCGCCCAGTTTTCTTACGAGAAGAGGGTTGAAGTCATTCAGTTTGGTGACAACAGCGACCTTCTTGTTTTACTGGAGCAAACGTTGAACTGTACGATTCAACGGGGGTTGTTTTCGTATATGTGCCAGTTGAAATCAAACCAGCATCAGATCCAACTGTTCCGTAACCAAGAAGTTGAGATTTGGCTGTTTGTACGACGATGTTTTGCTTCCTTTGATAGGGAGCTGCAGTGGAAGAAACTAGACTGTCATCGGTATTAAACACTTGATATTTTTTATAAATTGTTTGGTCGACTTCCTCCGATGGTGGAAGATAATCGGGTGCCTTGTACGTTTCAGTGGATTGGACGTAAACTGGCTCTTCAGTTGCAGATGTAGCAAATGGTTTTCCATATTTAGGTCTGGTCCTTTGAGATGCTGGGGAAGATATTTCAACAACATCTGGCGCATAAGTGGATGTAACAATCTTTGGTGGCAAATAGGTGTTATCTGTGCTAGATAAAATAATTGGTGACGCGGTGGTGTAAGTTACAGGGGATACTAACCCGGCATCTGGTCCGACTGTTCCAAAACCGAGCAAATTAGATTTCGCTGTTTGAACAACAATATTTTGTTTTCTTGACACAGGCGCTGCTGTTGAAGAGATTTCAGCAAAGTAAGTCTGTGCGGTATCTTGGTATGGGTTGTATCCGAGTGTTTCGGCTTTGTTATCATATCCAAAAGTGTCAACATTAACAGAACCTGATGCAGTCGTCTTACGGGAAGGTGGTAAGTACTCTAATGATTCTGAAGGAGATACTGGAGGCAAATAAGTATTTTCACCTGGTGGCAGGTATTCTAAAGTTTTTGCTGTTGGCAATGTAGGGGGTAAATATGTGTTTTTAGATGGAGGTAAATATTCAGGGGCACTATATTTAGGTTCAGATGTGGGGGGTAAGTATTCCCGACTCGCGGTACTTAAATATTTCGCCTTGTAAGTAGTTGAAACTGGTCTACTGGTTGACGATACCGGAGGTAAATACTCCTCAGCTTTGAAACCAACTTGAATTTCCGGAGATTGAGAGAATGATGAAAAATGTATAGATTCAACCTTTTCAGGAATATCGCTTTGTTTGGTGTAAGTAGGTTGGTAATCATGAGTCACAGAACTTTGTTGATAAACTACTGGGGTGGAAGCAGTCGATGCAGAGTACGTTTGCTGGTACTCCGTCTTAGGCGGGATATATTCCTGAGATTTGTATGATTCGACTATTTTTGGAGCCTCGTAATTTGTGTAATGATCTTCATAAATAAGTGTCGACGGAGTTGTAGATACGAATACTACATTTTTGCCGGCGTCAGATTCACTTTTATCGTGAGTCTGATGGAACACTTGATGAGATACAAGACTAGCATCGGAATAGGTTGCTGCTTTTGACGTTTCATGATTTCTTTGTATTTCCGGCTGGTCATATGTATAACCTTCTTGAATTGTTTGTGTGAATACTGCACCGGTAGGTCTGACATAAGGAGCTGGGGTCACATTTTGAGTATATTTAATAATGGGATTCTCATAGACTGTAACATCAGGTTTCGTGTATGCGACATCAACCGCCGGAAGAGGCGTAGTCGATACAGGAGCATACTTCTGAGTATTTTCTCTATAGAATGTTTGTTGATTAAAAGCATGAGGAGTGTAAGTTGATACAATCGGTGCTGGGGTTGAAATTGCAATTCCAAATTTAATTGCTGGCTGTGAATATTCATATCCAGAGTCACCACCTTGGGAGTAAGTGTTAATTCTGTTAGCGTCAACTTTGTGAATTGTTTGTTGACTATAAGATAGCGCAGGGCTAACGTATGTTACTGGAGTTACATTCTGTGTATACTTCAAAAGAGGATTTTCGTAAATTGATATCGGCGTTGTTGAAGGGAAAATCTTGTGTGTTTCAACGTTATGTAGCGTTTGGTGACTGTAGCTAGGTGATTTATACGTGGAAGTTACAACTGGCGCTGGTGTCGAATACTGATAACCAGTGTTGAGCTCTTGGTTTAATTGTATTTTTGGCTGATTGTATTCATATCCAGAGGCTGAATCGTCTTGTGAGTAAGTCGTTATTTTACTGGCGTCCACTTTATGTATTGTTTGACTGCCGTAGGCAATGGGCTGAGGAGTACTACTGTAAGTGACTACTGGTTGGACGGCCGGTCTTGCCGTTGAATACTGAACAACATTTTGCGGTTGTTCATAAGATACAGAACCAGTAACGCCTACATGGACAGATGGGGTATAAACATTGCTTGACTCAATATTGTGCACCGTTTGATGACTGTAGGATTGAGGCGTATAAGCAGATTCTGTGGGCTGTGCGTAAGTTGGTGGTCCTGTTGTATAAGCTACGACTTTTCTGAAAGGTACTTCTGTAACAGGTGTTGGATTAGAGTATTCGTAACCTCCCGATACTACGTTATGTTGTGTCTGTTGGATATGACTGAAACCACGAGGTTTGTAAGTCTCTATCGATATAGCAGGCGCGGGAGTTGATAACGAAATATCGGCTTCCAATCTGATACTTGGTTGAGTATAATGATAGCCTGTTGATTGGGAGCCTACGGCAGATTCAACAGTGTGCGTGTTAGATGCAGTGTAATCCCTATTTTGACTTTGATAGGTAGATCCCTGGCTATGGTCAAAAATTTCAACTCTAGGAGTAACGTTTTGTGGCTTTAAAGGAACTAGGGTAGGCTGTACATACGTGACCGCTGGTTGAGTATAGCCAAAAACTTGTTTTACACTTGTTTTAGGCACAAGAGGGACATAAAGAGTTCTGTATGTACTGGTCACTGAAGGTAAAGATGTTGTCACAGCAAAAGGCGTAGCAGTCGTAGGTACCCCAGAAGATGTTGGATTAGTGACATAGCTATATCCATCTTGACTATGGCTATCCGTTCCAGCGTGACTTATAGAAACTGCAGGTTGGGAGACATAGTTTGCAGGTGCTGCAGTTTCATGTACTATTTCGTGACCAGTTTTGTAATTACCTTGATCGGTATATTCGAAATCAACTAAAGATGTTTTTCCTACCAAACCAACATTTATAGCACCAGCGGTCAAGGTATGTGAAGCGCCAGTATAAACCTTAGAATCGCTAACATAGGTACCTACATTAGCGTTGTTATAACTATTGTACTGTTGTACATCAATGCCAGAATCGCCTCCAGTATGGCCTACCATACCTTCTAGCTTGTACAAACTATTGCCACTGCCAATAGGATATGCAGATTGGAAGCCACCATTAAACGAATTAATGTCGAAGTAAGCTCCAGAAGCACCGCTTGCCCCCTCCTTATTGAAAGCAATACCATCCTCGAAAGGCGTGGTAGGCTTAGGATAGTAATATCCGAAAGATTGAGAGTTACTACTACCAGATTGGGAATAGCTACTACTGTCTTGGGTGCCAGTATATTTATATTTATCAGTGACATGAACGTAAGGTTTGACTATTGAATCAACATGCTTGTAAGGTAGAGCACGATCCCCAGCCGGGTTGTGAATGTAACGACCGGAGTTATCTTTAACGTATTTACCCGTTTGATACCTGCTCCCTGAAGTAGTTTTTGGGTATGCTCCAGTTGTAGCAGTGTTAGTTTGTTTGTATTGTCCATTTTTGTTCGCAACACTATTAGAAATTGAAGAACCAGCTGGTAGTCGGTAATCATCCAATAGTAGGGATCCACTAGAGTACTGATTGTCGTTGTATTTAGTAGCTTCTACAAAGCCGGTGTTAATATTAGACGAATCGGCATCTAAGCTATAAGTAAAATCTGGGGCTGTAGTCTCGGTTCTATATATTTGTCCGGAAGCCTCAGGGCTGTATTCTTGAGAAGCGATGAAATTAGCGTCCAAAGCGTCGGCATTACTGAGGAATCCACCTTGGATTCCGACTAGATTGTCCAATGAAGCGCCAGAAACTAAGCTCTGGTGAGCAGCGATGTTAACGGAGTCGGCTGTTTGACCTCGGAAACCAGCTGCGCCTGTAACAGATTATAAATAAAGTTAGATGGACGGATAATTTCGATGACTTTCATAGTTGAAAGAAAAATAATCTTTATAATCATTTGACCAAACTGACTTCAACCAACTAACAGCCTACCACCAAGCACAGGTCTTCCTCATTGTTGAGACGCTCATAACATTTTCTCAACAACTGTTACCTATTCAACTATTAAATGACCACGCCGTCTGTTGCTTGACTAGGTTAATCACTGGATCGTCACAAGCCGTCATACTTTGGCTTGGAATGCTTCTATCTAATTTTAATCTCATAAAATGAATGTACTTACATAATAATTGAGTAACTTTTATAATATACAAAACAAAATTCTATAAAGATTCAAAATAATATAGCAATTTTAAATTAACTTCAAATTGTCAGTGTAGGTACATAAGTAATATTTTCATTAATAAATTACCAGTTAGAGTTGCTCCAGAGAAGCCATGAACTTCAGCTTCGTATCTGGCGATATTGCCGCAAGCGGGCACCAGCCAGGGCCAGTCGCACTTGAGCCTTGCAGCATCGAATCCAAGGCCGAAGGGGCAGCGGAACTCATAGGCTGTCAACGGCGCCGTACCATGGTCGAGACAAGCGAAGAACCAACGGCAGTTCTCTGGGTCTGCGTAATAGCCTGTACCGAACATAAATTATGTTTTAAACTTTAAATTTTTAAATATACCTAGATGCACAACTCTGTCCATTGTAAGCCCTCATTTGCCTTCGACGCCGTATCTTATCGCAATTTCAAATTTTAAGATATTGTAAAAGATGACGCTAAACATTCAGGCGCTTCTACTTTGAACATCATGTAACACAAACGTGATATCGTCACATTATAAAAGTCTTTTAAATAAATCCATAACACCCCCAAACCCAGAAGAAGCTTTCAAAGTTGTAACAAGAAAACTTCAGAAGGTGCTTGATAGTATTTATCAAATTTCTATTCAGAAGTTGCTTGATTTCCCCACACACCTTCCTGTTCAGGACACAGGAACCGTGTGCGCGGGACGGGCGCGATCTCCGAGGAGCCGGGACAGGCCTGCGAGTGCGGCAGGCTGCCGGGCCACACGCACACCTCGTAGCGCGAGTCGAACGCCAGGCCTGCCGGGCAGTCGAATTCGAATACCTGGAGAAAAAACAATCACCCTTAATTACCCGAAGAATTTTACTGATCTATCAATGAAAATTAAAAAGAAAAATGTGATAGCTAATGGCAAAATTTTCTTGAGCGTTTCGGTGTTTCATAGGACTGGACACATAAAGCCATTCCGCCCGGTGGTGACGATCAGTTAATAGTAATTAAACCATGTCGGAGAACTCTGGACGACTTATAACCGATACTTGAGTTTTTCTGTAACGTCTCCATTAATCCGCAATGTATGAGCCATTAATAAATTGAAGCCAAATACTGTATAGTCACACTTACTGTATAGTCAGGCGAAAGTTGATCGAACTTCACACAGCGGTAGAACCGCGCGCAGGATCGGGGGTGGACGAAATAACCTTGACGGGAGCAGGAGAACTCGGTTCTAGTGTCCTGTAATGAATTATGTTACATGTGAGTGTCTTCCAACGAAATGCCTAAGTAGGGTTCAATTAAGTTAGCACACTTGTACTTGTACTTGTTTGTACTTGAGTTTAAGGAAAACAAAAAAGGTCAACCAAAAAATTACTTACTTCTCGAATGGAATGTATAACACCGTCGGAGTCTACGATCTGCGTGATTCTGTAGGGAGACACCTGCAGCGCATCTATAGCGCGAGCGTAGCTCGGAGCTGATAGAATCTCGTTTTCCAAAGATCTGAAAATTAATTGAAAACATTAATTTCTTAGCTGCCTATCGAATGTTTTCAGGCACTTGTTTTAATAATTATTCTTAGACTCATTCATGAACGGCCAAAATAAAGGTGTGAGCCGCATTTATTTCTCTAAAACATATTTTGTATACTGCCGCTTGCAAGCCAATAAATTGTTAACAAAAGCTGCCTGATTAAAAGTTACTTTTCCTACCTGAGTACAGCTGCTCTTGGCGCCCTGCTCTGCTGGTTAAGGACCTTATTGAGGGACGCTTTAAGGGTAGGTCCACATGGTGTCTCTACATCGCGGTCGGCGTCGTGCAACGCGAGACCAGCGAGTCCACGTACTCGAGCGTATTTGCCCTTCACATCTACTGACGATGCGTCTTCGAAAGAGATCCATGTCTTGTCCCTGTAGGAGGAAATTAAGATAATTAGGTTTAAAAAAAAGAAAATTAACGAATTGATTCAGAAAAAGAAAATAATTAGAAAAAATAGGTATAATATGTAATGCAACGAGTAAGCGGAGTAAGTAAGTTATACTAAGTAAGAGGTTAAAACGTTTTGTCATCTAGTTTGTTAGTTATGAGGGATACGTAGCTAATGAGATATTTTAAATTATTTTATCAAGAGATTAGCAGAACTTACTTAAAAGCATAAGGCGCGGACAGGTCTTGATCCCTCTCCAAGGTCCATCTGCCCACTCTAAGCTGTCTGCAGAGCTCTGCCTGGTCGATCTCCTTGGGCTCATCTTCCTCAGTAGGGCTTCCAGGGGTACTGAGGGTCTCGTTCTCCAGCCGGAACTGGCGAGCCAACGCTGGTAGGCTGATGACTAGCTTCGAAGCTGGAACGCCTAGTCCAATGACTAGGTCCACTACAGAGTCCTGAAACATTTAAGGTTTTCGTTTAATTTAATGATGAAAATTTAGGGTCCAGTTAATGATGATGATGATCGAAACATTTGGCGTGGTTCAGCTGCAAAAATCCCTATCCCACAATTCTGCGGTTAATTATGAAAATTCATCATCAACAACTGCATTCAACTATTATAGGTACCTTGCAACAACCGTAATGTTAATAGCTATAGTAAAGACAATAATATTATTAGGTGTGCCATTTAACGCACATAACCTAAATGCAAAAAAATAAAGTTTAAATCCAAATTCCTTCATCCCAGGGTCATTTAATTTTGTAAACCTTAAATTTCATGAGAGATAGGTACCATCTTACAACATACTTATATTCACAGAATTGGTACGTACCTGCCTACCTACTCGTAACGAATTCCTAGTACTTATTTTTCAATTAGGTACCTGTTCAGTGACAATAAATTATACATAAGTATGTTTGAAATGTAAGTAATAATTATGCATATATTTTGAAGTGCTGGGAATATTTACGGCATTTAATCTATTTATTTGCATAAATACGTGCTTACATAGGTAACTTTATTAAGATATCTACCTATAAGAGGGAATATGAAGTGATTTAATATTACAATTACCTACTTCTTAATGCATGTAAAATGTACATAACTAACTGCAAAGGTGTCTATTTGAAATGTCACAAGAGCATAATAATATCTTACATATTTTTAACGTTAGCTACAGTAATAGCCAAGTGGTTTGAAGTTGAACTTGGCTCTTACAAGTCTCGATTCGAATTTTCGAATAATCGGATATTCCGCGTTAGAAATTAATTATCATTAGTTTCAGTGAAGTTAAACGTAATAAAGCCTGCTCAACTCGAAGTTTTCCATAATTTTCTGAAAGACATGACAACTGACACTGGGCAAGCACGGTGGACTATGCCTTGAACCTCTCACGTGAGAGAGAGGAGAAGCGAGTAAAGCAGATGTTAATAAGATAATAATGTTAAAATGATCAACACGAATAAATATCAATTGATTTTATAATTGAATTAAAAAACCGCCATTATGATTTTTCAACGCCTACTTGGGTATCCAAAGCACAAGTAACATACTGTAGCAAAAATTGCTCTTCAGTTTTTAATACCCCGTGGAAAATAATTTGCTTCGATTTTCCTGATTCAGAGGTGTATTAAGTAATGTTTTTGTTTTCACGGATAAAAAAGATGCAAATCAGATTGTTTTATCACGAAAATTATTAGCGTGTTACCAAATTAGTAATACTTAATACCTAGTTACTTAGTGAGAAAATTCAGATTACGATGAAGTTTAAAAGTAATTTCTATTTAGCAGCTAAACTAGCAGTAATGTTATTGAAACTTACGAAAATGTAGCCAGCCTCATGTCGACATGTGTGTGGCAACATTAACATATTCACGCCCGCGTCTTACAATGGCGGTATGAAAAGGACCATTTGAATAATCCTCAAACCAGATTTGGGATCTGGTGATTAAGCTGGGGATCACCAACGACTACTAATGCCACTAGGTATTAACTAACCACGCGTTTCAAATTTGGTGTGCACTACTTTTATGAAATAGCATTGTTTTACTGTGTTTTAAATAAATTTAATAATGTAGGTACGCTTTACCGAGCTGCAAATCTCTAAATTATTATTATTATCTAAAGAACAGTCTATTATTATCTAAAAAAAAGTCTGCTAAATATGCCTATATCCTACAGATTCCCGAAGAATGAAGAAGATTTAAGAATTTTCCATCTAATGATCCATTTTTAAATTATTCAATTTACATACACGTTTATGGGTGGACCTACGCCATTATGTAAGTCAGATTATGTAAGCCCGGCTAAAGAGGCGGCAAGAAGCTCCCAAGGAGATTTCTTACCACTCAAAGCTTCTTGCCAGTTTTCAGAGTTATCTTTAACACAAATATTGATTTTGTAACATCTAAAGCTTCGAAAATACTATTATTTCTAAAAAGGGATTAGTTATCTTGCTTTGTAAAGTTTTTCGAAAACTATCTTAATAATGTAAACCTTTCGGGGATTGTATTACCTATAGAGTCCTTTAGTGAAACTATGCAAACTTTTATCTTTCAAGTCATGCTGTATTTTGAACTAAAGCCAAAGAAATCAAAAGTCCTAACTCATGAGTTATAGTGAAAGTTAACTCATGAGGTATCTACCTAATATTTATTTGCCTATAAATAAGCAAATTAAACAAATGACAAGTGTTTCTTTTTATAACAAAAAAGACAGAAATTCGGAATGCGTTTATTTGACCTATGTCGGATACCGCGAATGACTACGTTATATAAAAACATATCTAATTCCAGTCTCTAAAGATGCGCCTGTCTTATATGGCCTAGTTTCGCTAAATGAGAATCGCATCATTACAATAGGCGAAAGGAAAATATCCTTTATTTAGTTGGTAATAAGAGCCAACAAAAGATATATCTAGTAGCATTTTTCCCGACCCGTTCACCTTCATTCTTCAAAAGGATCTAGACAAATGTAGCGTGTAGGCAATAGAAATTGTAGGCAGATAACAGTGTTACAAAATGACCAGTTAAGTTAACTATGTATAGTTTACCCACACCATAAACAAGTTAAAATTATGGAGACATGAGCGGATTGTGCACCGCATAATTGTTTTCATAAAGCCACAATAGACACAAATGACATCATTTGACATAATTTAACACTATTTGTATCCGTGACTATGAATAATTTGAAATATAATATTATTTTTTACTGTATATGCATTATATGAATATTCATCGTACTCAGAAGTCAGAACTTAATGTGTTAAATAACATGTCATACTTTTGACATAATATTATATCTAAGTATCGGAAGAAAATTATTGATATGAGTGCCTAATGGAACTCAAACGTACTTAACACTGACCTAAACTTTAAACTAAATCACTTAATGGTGGGACGGGTGAGAATGAGAATGGGAGCCAACGGGAAAAACCCGATCCAGAATGCTTTTATGCACGAAGTATATGTATGTACCTACATAGTATAAAACAAAGTCGCTATTTTTGTCCGTCTGTTTGTCTGTATGTTTAAATCTTTAAAATTACGCAACGGATTTTGATGCGGTTTTTTGTAATAGGTAGAGTGATTCAAGAGGAAGGTTTTTATGTATAATACATGCATATATTCCCACGAGAACGGGATCCGCGCGGGTGAAACCGCGGGCGGACCGCTAGTAGCCACATATTCAAGAAATTATGGCTTCTTTATATCTACAATAAAAAAAATACCTTACGCATAGATTAAATACTTTTTACGTTTTTACAAACATTTATGCTTGCGTTCAAATCTTGCAATCTGAATTAAAACTACCTACCAATTTCCGCTTACTATTTGACTTGAAATTCATCTTACTTTCGTTCTAATATCGATACAATTTTATGACAAACATGACCGGAAACTATGCTTAAGAATAGCTCCAAACCAAGAAACTGCCTAAAATTTGCATTGTAAAAACGTATTTTTAGTTTTCAAAACGCCTAATTTATTATTATTAGCATCTCTATATTTATAACATAAAAAAGCGTGGTGTGCGTATATGACGATCGACCTAGTGGCTGAATTATTGAGGACGTCTGAGGACTATTGTAACCGAAGCCGGAAACTCGATCTGTAGGAAGACAATTAGCTGGAAGCAATATTATCGCAGAATGAGTTTTATGGTTGGTTAGAAACAGATCTGTCTAGCGCGCGGCGTACTGGAGCGGTAATCGACTTGTGTAATGGAGAGGAATGTGTGAAAAAAGAATTAATAAGCTGTGTAAAGTAACCAGAATCACTTCATTATCATCTCAACCCATCAATGCCGCTCTTGAGCATGCTTCTCTTCTCAGAATGAGAAGGTTGTATCAGAACTATGAGTCTAAAATGAATTAAAAGTACTTTAAAGCTTTAATGAAAATCTTTAAGGTTCTTTACGAAGAAGTGAGAGGACACGTTATGAGAAAATCTGAGCATCAGAGAGTTAAAAAAATCGCAAAAAGGTCAATCAGCATTTTGGCAAAATCGTGAACAAAAGCCTGGGCCCCTAAAATTGTAATATCAGGATCAATCCTGATCCACGCTGAAATTGAAATCCACACGATGCAAGATGACCTGGGATTTCAAGCCATGTGATTGGTGAACCGCGCACAGCTCCGCCTCAGTGGAACCGCACCCTTAAGCGGGGTTCATTCTACGCACCATTTTGTAAGCAACATAATCATTCGGATTACAATTTATTTACGGCAATTATTACGCGAATCAGTGTGGCAAAGTAACTGTCGAGAGAAATCTAACTCTAAAGGCCTAATAGAAACAAACAACCGTAAAAATGCCACGTGTTCTGACCTAAAATTCAGGACTACCCGCTAGCAAGAAAAACTGCTATTTTCTCGCTCAAGGTACGTACAGAAATGTAACATTTCTGTACGTATGTATAACATAATAATTGCTTTTTACAAAAAAAATAACCGACTTCAACCTTGATAAGCAGAGATAACTCAAAAACTACTCGCC
>DWJQ01000487.1:0-14147 GCA_018248915.1 Hesperia meskei straton | reverse complement strand
TATCGCCCGCAGTCCCCGCCCTCTGCCACCATTTTGGCCTTAAAATCGACATCTATGCAGCCACTCGTAGCCAACTTCATATCAGCCGAGTTAAAATGACCTTACTGTACAGTCATACACTTCCACTATAATTCCAAGTCGCAGGTTGCATAAACATGTGCTGTTTACAATACATCAGTAATACTCATGTAGTGAAACAATTATGTAATGTTTATTTTCTTTTTGCAAGTCATCACACTAAAACAACTAACTTTATAAATTAAGGAAAGTAAATTGTAATTATAGATACTACAGAAACAATGAATCACCTTATCACATTAAACTTTATCTTATCAGATATCATGCTACAAGTCACAACAGACTTGTAGATTGGATGAACTAGTAATTTTAGATATGTAAATAATAAAACTGTATTGTACAACTGCTACATTTATATTAATAAGTTTATGACAAAACCTACTTTGAACATTTAAATCTGAAGAGTTTGTTTCTTTGAACAGGCTAATCTCAAGAACTACTGGTTCAATTTGAACAATTCTATTATGGTTGGATTTGGAAGGAAGGTTTGAGGCTATATAACATCTCGCTATGAGCAACAGAAGTGTAACAACAAGTTTTCCCAAGAGAAGCTAGCGTGTCTACTTTGACATATAAATGGAATCCAATATTTTGATGTTCCCTGACTTCCACAAACGCAAAGCAGTTGAAACAAGTTGAGCAACAAATGTCATGTTTTCATCATTACACTTAAGTTAATTGCACAATTCATGGACTAATCTGTGTTTCATTTGTTACTCTAAGCACCTGGCTGGCTCACTTGTATTGTATGCTGTTCACATGCATTTTTGAGAACTGTAATATTTGTCTGTTTGTAATCTTTGTGTCATGATGTAATAACAGAATGTTTATAAGATACAGAAAACATATTCAGTTGAATACTGAATGTTTTCTGAATTATAAACAATTAAAAATTAAGAAAAGTTAAGAAAATATAATGATAATAAATACTCAAGTGAATTTTAAATTATGCACCAGGATAGTCCAAGGAACAGTCGGGACGAGTAATAGAAATTATTTCATTGGCAACAAAAATAAACTTACTATGTCACAATAAAGTTTTTGATTGTTGCTTACAGTTTAAATGAATTTACTAGATATTTTAATGAAACTAATCTTGCAATATCCTGAACTATGTTTGGTTAGGTTTGGTTATAATGATAATCCAATCAATAAACAGTATGTACAAAGCTTTTGAGTTATGCTGTCTTGTGGTATTAAACAGGATGGTAAGGGACTTATTTATATCCAGAGGTTAGTAGTGGAGGTTGACTTGGGCTCGCACTTTTTGTAACAGATTACGCACATAAGTCAGGAGACACTGTATAATAACGAAGTACTATTATAACAAGTAATTAAGAAAGAAAGATTTTGTATCTACAGTTAATGTATGTATAAAGGATGAACAATTGCAACAATATATTATAAATGTGTTTAAAAAGGAAAAATTGTAGATTGTTCCCCAGCGCTCCAAATTTATATTTACTTCGTGATCGAAATTTATTTAAGGAACATATTTGTGTAGACTTTATATCTGCTTATTTGTAAGTGGGTAAGTGAACAATAAATGGTTACAGATGTATTACGACGACACTCCTTATTGTACATCCAATATGATCCAAGGTTACGTAGTTTACGCACCAAATGGTTCGAAATTCTGGTTTGAACAGACAATAAACAAGCAGCCATTACGTAAATTAAATCTGTTATATCATTTTATGAAGAATTTTAATTTGGTAATAAATTATAATGTACGTAGGTAATTAAAAAACACTAGAGCAATGAAAATAGGCGAAACTCACCTTTCAGATTTAAATAATCCTGTCGATAATATCCATAAAACACTTTCACAAAACGAAATATCACTGATAAGCTGAAAGCAGAAGACACCTGCTGTATTTATTTACAACTTTACAGTATTTATTTACAATACCACTTTCGACTGCGAAATAGGTAGCACTTGTGTGATTGTGTGACAGAAGACAGAACTGTAGACTATAGATGAAGAGTGAAGACCGATATGACCTTCGTGTGCTTCGGGGTAGTGTAGTGCGAGGAAATGTCATGTCGATACAAAAATGTAAAGCTGATAAATCTTAAAATAATTTCAAGTTATTGTTATTGACTTTAAGACTGTTATATAATTTTCTTAATGATGATACTAAAATAATTAGAATATGTTAGACTTATTTCTAAAAGTATATTATAGCACGTATGAAGTAGATTTTATCTTGATAGTCTGTTGCAACTGTTGTCTATGGAGAAAATGTTGCCAGATTTCTAGTTTTATCCTTTCGCAATGGTAAATTATGTTATGTTTAAATACATGGATAGTGATAAAAATATTACAGTAGTTTTTGGCCGTAATATTAATATAAATAACAAAGTATTATAAAGTAACGGTCAGTGTTAATTTTTACATTAAGTTTTGTTGTCATACATTTTACTGCTTAAAAATTTCTCGTCATGACCTAAGTACCATACCCGCGCTCAGCAATGGGACAGTCATGCGTTGCGATGATGATGATTACGTATAAGTAGATAAATTAATATAATACTTGATTTTTAGAACTAAACTTACTTGAAAACTTTCAAGTTCTGGGGGAAGAGCCTGAGCAGCAAACGTAGCTGTTAACTGCGGTGGCGATGCGAAGAAACTTTTGATAGAGACTTGTAATTTATTTACCAAATTATTTACCAAAAATCAGTTTAATCTGTTGAAACTAATCATATTCTGCTTTACACATATTTGGCATTTTTATTATTATTGTATGTATCCCTGTTGGGACTAGGTATATTATTTTAATTCAAAAGGGTTTCTTAATATTTCAACCTATGGATTATTGGAAATTCGTGTTTAAGTGATGACAACACTTGTATAAAATCCGATTCCGGCCGCATGAATTGCACAGAACCACAGATGGAAATACACACTGTGGCTCAACTTTCAACAGTCAACTCCACTTAAATGAAAGCAAAACAGCTACAGTACAGCTACTACACAATCGTTCGAATTCGGAAGCATTGCCGACGGGTCTCTTTATACGTGGGCGGTATCAAAACATTGTTTCGTACTACATGTGCGTGTTGTATTTACATCGATTTAAATTGCAAATAGTGACTGAAAATCAATGGCTTCGGCGAATTTACTAAAAAAATAAAGACATTAAAAGCTCTGTGGATTTTGTGGAGATACTGTTAAATTTTAATTAAGAAATCAGTGTAAGAACTAAAATTGTGAAAATGACCGCTTCTACGATGATCGAGCTGGAATCCTGGATTATCTACCAGTGTGTCCTCAATGAATGCCATGTTTCCAGCAGCTGTAAGTATTTTTTAGCTTTATAAATTTTCATTAGCTTCTAGCAGATATGATTCGGTATTGAAATGGCTTATACCTAATAAATAACAATAAAGTTATATTATTTAGCTTATTTATTTTTCTTTAAAATACTTAAAAATGAAACAAACGTGTTTACATTATATTGATGATACTATTTGCAAATTATCTTTGTCATTAAAATACTTGTAGCTCGAAAGTATTTATTGTATTTTCTTGCATTTTACATACACAATTGTGTGTAGATCCTTATTGCTGCTGATACGACAGTTTCCAATATTAAATAAGTACATAAATATATGCGCAAAACGCAAAGCTTTTGGAGTAGACCTTGTTATATTTTATAAATATATTTATTTATTTTATTTCATCAGTACAACAGACAACTGTCTTCAGTGTCGGTTTGACCATCCAAGGACGACTTTAAAAATGATCTTCTCCTGCTAAGTAGGTACCCTAATTCTGGATCTCATGAAATCCACATTACTGTGAGCTGTGCATTTTGGAAATTTGGTCGCTCGACGGTAACTTTACTTATCCAAGTTAAAATGTGTGACCATTCAGGATCTTGAGTGGTCACAGTCATCCATGGACGTCAGTTACACCTAAGTCACCATTGTCGTGAATCAAAAAAAGGAAGGAAAAAAGTTGACTATCTGGACTATCATTCTGGACAGTCATTGACTTCAATTTCACTTTTATTGGTCGAGAAAAATCCTGTAAAATAAAAGAGAAGTTGTACGGCGCCTTGGAGTTTTCATGTCAAGCATTGCCCCTTTAGAAACGCCTCTCTTCCCAGCAACCCCGCAAACTCTTCCCGGGACTCAATTCATCATTCTTACACGCACAAGTACTGATGTTACTGGAAAGTCTGCCTGCTTAGTTAGCACCAGCGGTGACCACCCTCTCGCTTCAGTCAACTGCCTAAGACTGTGTTCCAGTTGATGGCTTGAGATATTATGTTTCTAAGTAGGTATCTCTCCTCTTTCTTCGGCGTCAACACCAACACACGTGCCTTTGGTGTTTTTGAAAGTCATTTCAGGATCGATCACTCAAAAGACGATTGAGTAGGAATGCTGATTTCTTGGTTACGTAGCTATTTATAAAGTAAAAAAGCATCTATCCCAGAGATCGTTGGTAGCCAACGATCAAGACGGTCGAGGACCCCGAACTTTTATCTATGAATGACCCCGGCCAGTTATTGGAGATAGAGAAAGAACAATTCGTATTTTCACTGTATACAGAGGGAACAACAAGTTTTATGGATAACAAGTAAAATTGCGCTCGAGTTGACTTTAGTTTACGTCGTAAGATACGCTGCCCTACCTTTGACGGTTTTGACTCATGCAAATCGCTATTCAACGGCTCGCGTCCAAAACCACAAAGCGGAACTCTGTATCATGCTGTTGTATTTTGTCCATTTTCATGAACAACGGCGTAAGTCTTTGTCCATTCGAGCACAGAGGAAAATGCATAATTAATACTCAATAATGTGTTATGAGATGCTGAGATGTCTGTTTCGCTCATTATCTGCATTAATATTTGCTTGTAGTTACTAAGAATTTAAAAGATTTCGCTGTAAGTATTCTTATGTTATTTTTACACTGTTATTATTTCACGGTCAACGGTTGCAGTATTGTTAAGAATTTGCCGGTATTTCTGCTTGTTATTATGACGTGTGTATTGTGCGATTGTGCCCCATATGATATAACATTGGAGAAATCTTACAACATTGCCTGCAGGTGCCACATAAGCAGGGGTTTCACCGTATCTACGTAAATCGGGATACAATCTTGTTTTTCTGGTTTAATACAAGGCTACTTAGTTCATTAAACTAAAGTAGAAGTACCTGTATTTTAAGAACGAATATAGTTCGTTACTCTGGTATGTTACACTAACCATAACCAACTCTACTTCACTGAAAACCACGTGCCTGAACTTTCATCTTGAAGTATCGGTTACTTCTACTTCTTCATTCTTATCATAAGTTACCAATGTAATTTCTTGCCAAAAACATTCCTGTTGGCTATACAGGACTATATGACAGTCTTTCTAGCGATCCAGTTTAACGATAGAGAATTCCCGGGTCCGTAATTAAATTTATCAGGGGGCATATATTCATGTAACAAATATTTTTTCTCAAGTTTTCGTCATATTTCAGTTGACTATTCAGTAGTCACGCACAACAATGGCCATTACAGTGAGTGTGCAGGATGCTTACTCACATTCACGCGAATACCCGAATCCTTCGGTGTAGAACGACCTTCGCAAATGATTATGCATTATGCATGGCCTTCCCCGCCATCAAAGCTGTGACAATTCGTATCTACAATGTACAAACTTGCGTGCACCTAATCGACCGCGGTCAATAAAATTAAACTTAGTAATGTAACAATACTCACCTAATGTTCGGTCACAAGTTATCTGTTAAGTATATGGCTGAGCGGTGCATATAATTAATGTTAATTGTCGATCTGTGTGCTTGGTATCTGGATCGTCTTAATGAGGGGAGTACGATGTTACGAGTATTCTTCCAAACCACTCGCGGCCGTGAAGTGCACACCGACTGTTTGAGCGAAATCTGCAGATGTGCATCGTATCATGAATAATTAATAATAAATTAGCTAAACTCGTTCACGCTTCGATGTGCTAACGGTTATGTTCCATAGTAACGAAAGTGGCTTAAATGCCTACCATGCCAAAATATGGCAATTAAAATGCTCGAAGTTACCAGTAGTGTTAAAATAGTGTCAATCCAACGACTACTCATGGATTACTATTTAGGTACATAGGCAGGTATTTTATGAGTTTTACGGCTAGAAAAATAGTGTAGAAGTTGAATTTATAACAAAAAAAAACTTTTATACACAAATAGGTATGTATAAGGATTCTTGATTTACAAGTGCCATAAGCATATATAAATTAAATAAAGATAATTAATAATAACGACTCTAGAACAATATATTAATTTGTCGCAAACCTCTTCACTGACATCATAGATTGGACTCTTCGGCTGACCAGGTTTTAAAGGAAAAGTAATAAAAGTTGGGCATCAGGGTCGTTAAATTTATTCCTTTTTTGCCAATAAAGATAATTTGATAAATAGATACTTTGTTATTGTAACAAATTCATTAATTAACTACGAGAACCGCCCCAAGGCCGCTGCCTTCAAAACCCGCTTTTAACAGTAATTATATTACACAGTAGAGGTAGAGCCCTACGTAAACATAAACATACCGATATTCCTAGTATAACATAGGACTGTTGACGAAACTTTGCTATATAGGTAATAGATTGGCATAAATGTTTTTTATGACATTAAGGTAGCAAACGAGAAAGCAGCTGCACCGTTCCGCTGTCGAGCAAGACAACCATTCGGTTACAGATGCGTTGCTACACTTGCTACCCTTGACGTTTGAGATGGTCACCTCTAAAAAAATTGTCTATTTTATCGGGGCCAAAGTGTTGGCTGAGGTGGTTCTTCATTCAAATATTTCATTCTTTGCATAAAAAAGGCAGTTTCCACAGGCACAAAATATTATATTATCTTTTGTTATTTATTTAATATCTTTTTAACGTAGGCCTGTTGTTGGTATACTACGGATAATATTTAAAAAAATGTTGTTTACTTTTGTACTTAGGTATTCAAAGTCGGTAGTCAGTCTCGGAGGATATAGGTAATCTGTTTGCGCAATATGGCGACGCAACTCGCTTAAGATTAAATCAAGACTGAGGTCTGTTGAGCAATAACTTCATAGAATGTCGGTATGTATTCTAAATACTTTGAATTATTTGATAAACTCCCGGATACGGCAATGCATTCCCGACAAGATATGGTAGTACCTACTAAAACAAGAAATTGAATGATGGATTTGAATTTGGAATAAAAGTAAGTGGGAAGCAGTGGAACTAATTTTTTATTTATCGACTAGTTGTGCCCGGGACTTCCATGGTGCTAGGAGTTTCTCCCGCGTGAATCCCGATCCCGTGGGAACTCCGTGATAAAAAGTAGCCTTTCGTTGGTCCACAACCTCCATGGACATAGGATATAACTATCTCCCAGTGAGAGTCCATTGAAATTCTGCTCAGCCGTTTCTGAGATTAGCGTGCAAAAACATACGATAGATAGATAATTATTCATTTCGTATTAGTTCATTTCAGTGGTGTATGTAGATTTTAATATCTGATGGTAGTACAAATAGAAAAAGTTAAATAAATCTATATCAATATTAATAATAAACGATTATTTTGATTTAAAATGTTGTTCAATTTCCTATTGAAATACTATAATCCCGGTCAAATTACTTCCAGATAAATAAGGAGAGTTCTCATTAAGAGCCTCAGTATTAGGATTTGGGTCGGTAATAACTTCGTAAATCGATTCCAATGGCTCTCGAGAGGATGTCTTTCGTTCCTTTATTTGCGCTTCATTTACTGAGGCGTATTTTTAATGTTTATAGCCTACAACTGAGCACATAAATTACTTGGTGGTAAGTGGCCACCGTTCAATATGTCCCAAGGCGTCACCGATGTGTTGCCGGCCAGGAAGAAGAGAAAAGGAAATAAATTACTGTCTTTGAAGATTCCGGTCGAAACTCAGTTGTCGGTTTGGCAGCTAATTCAAGCAAGAGAGTGGTAAATAACCAGCCAGACTTCAGCCTTACCACTAAAGGCCGGTTTTGCTTTTGTGCCCTCTTGCAACAATCTGATGATGAGGACAAATAGGTTAGTTTTCTAAGCCGTCCCTGTGCGACCAAAAGGATTTTACTGGAGGCGTCCTGGGCTGTCCTGTTGATTCCCAGAACTCTCATGATCCCTATTAATAAATTAATAGTCGAGTAAACAGTAATTATACTCCGCAATTAATGTTCGGAATTGGGACGAGGTAGAACTTTGGGTTCAGTACCTACGGAGGCGAAACAAACAACTTCGATATAATTGTTCAATCTTGAATAACAGCAGGAGCAAACTTTGTTACCCAACATTTATCCTGTTTCAGCAGATCGATATAACTACTAACATAAATTCTGTTGATCTCAACAAGAATTTTATTATGAGGGAGCAGAGATCGCTCCTTGTAGCCTTAGCGTTATTAGCTTTTAGTATGAAATTCGGGGACTTCGAATTTAGGTTACAACCAATTAACACTGTTTCTCTAAGACTTCTTGCTTGTAAATGAAATTTTGTGAAAATTGTGATTTTCATTACCGTTTTTCCCGACATCTCTGTACTTTTCCATGTTTATGGACAATATATTATTCCATGGACAACTTTTTCTATGAACATACTATATGAACTATTATATATATACTATACTATATGAACTATTAAATTGTAGTGAAATCTATGACTTATTAAAATTTATGTCGTTAGTTAGGTTTCTATATGATTATATATCGGTAATATATCGGTTGAGTTGAATAGTAGGAATGTGTCCATTTGTACTAATTTCCAATCATTATTTGGACGTCTACTCACTGCTCAAAACTGGCGTTACCTCCCTCTTTCTCTTATTTCTCTAACCCTAATTACGAGCATCTTCGGCTTGTGAATAGGTTCATAGTCAAAACAGGCTGTTATTATTTGCCTTACAACGTTCTGTTTTCTATTCAAAATGCCTTCTGGAAACGTATTGTTCCGAATTCAATTGGAATGTGTATTATGAATGGACTGCCAAGGGCAAGGGGAGTACGGGGTTCGCATACCGAGACGTGCGGAGGCGTTATAGCCAGCTAGTAACGAGGGAGCGGACCGAGTGTCTACATACCCTAATGTAATTGCGAATAGGACAACCGTTTTCCAGACTACTTGTGATCCTAAGACTTACAGAAAATATATAGTTCATAGCACGCTTATAGTTCGACGACTTGCGTCGATCCTAAATGATCGACAAAGTTAAATAACAGCAGGCGCTGTCGGTAGTAGGATGGGTGAGCGCTTATGATAGCAAAAATTTCTTGAGCGCATCCGTACTTACTTCGGAGGAACGTAAAGCCATCGGTCCCGGTTGTTATCGATAGATGGCAATCGGAGGGAGGCCCGAAAACTTCCATTAGGTACTTCGGTTGGCCACCTACCTCTCCACCAACCCGCACTGGAGCAGTGGTGGTGTATGCCTCCTCATGCTCAGTAGTGCTACCAGTAACGTTAGCATTTAAACACGGTTCTGTGCGAAAATATTTCCATTTTAACTATTACAAAAATAATATAAAGAAAAAGTTAAGTCGTTGGGTTTGTCTAAATTTATTTCGTCAGTTGTAGGATACAAACCCACAAAGTCGGTCACCTATGCTCTTTAGACTCCCGTGAGACTGCTATAGAGAGATATCGCAATTTTCAACCAGTATATTGGCCTCAATACCAAAACTTGTAATAACGTCTTTCTAACATTTACAATTCGTACTAAGAATTCGATCTCCCCTCGGGGTATCAGGCGAACATAAAAAATAAAGACGTGCCAGCTGTAGGCAGGTGTTCACACAGCTGCTAATATAACGGTCGTCCACGATCCCTTACTACGGGCACTTACAGAAAGGATGACTGAACTTATTATCGTAATACTTATTCTATTCAAAGTAATTGGTTCGAGTTAGGTACCTAATCCTAAAAAAATTAAATGTTATAACTAAGAAATAGAGAGTAAACTGCGTTTACTTTTTTGTCAGTCAACAAGCAAACGGATTATGTCAAAGGGTCGTAACAAAGAATTTCACGAAAGAAGGTGTAAAAAGAATGATTGCAAACAAATTGCATAGTCTTTACAATTGTTATAGAAAACACATTGTTGTTCTCATCTCTCTTTTGAAAATCCATAACTATTGTGAATCAAATCAAATCAAATCAAAAGTTTGCAGCTATAAACTGTGCTCTCAAATCTAATATTCATGTACATTTTGAACTAAATTACAACTATTGGTACATATTTTATAGTGAAACTTGAAAGCGAAATAACTCCGCCCCAGTAGTACCTAGTTTATTAGACTCTGGTAATACTAAAGCACGAACTTGAACTATAATGCACCAGTAATAGTCATAGGTATAAATGTTTATTCCTTGTATTTTTATTATATTAAAAATGATTTTGATTAATTAGCGGTCATTTCAATTTCCATCTTAAGAATTTCGATATGTGACACAAATGTTTTTCACAAATATAAAATAGATCGTGGGGCTTAGAATTAT
Organism: Hesperia meskei straton; assembly: GCA_018248915.1. NCBI lineage: Eukaryota > Metazoa > Arthropoda > Insecta > Lepidoptera > Hesperiidae > Hesperia > Hesperia meskei. Next base: position 3,568 of record DWJQ01000487.1, on the reverse strand, counting down.
AATCTAACAATCGGTATTAAAAGCCAATGGACAATATCACAATACTATTCCATATTCATACAAAACGTCTAAATTAGGATACAAATATTTGTTATTCCTTCCCTACTTGTAGTTTTCCTGTCCGTGTTAAAGCAACCATTGAGTCATTAGTCATTCTTATGTATTACTTGTATTATGAATTGATAAATCCTCATGGGGCGTCGTTGTCAGCTATCAATATTAATAAATGTCCCTTGTCTGTCCGCATAATCAGTTTGCGATGCGCATTTCGTAATGACGTTTGGAGTAGTTGCGAGACTCAAATCATACTTATAAATGGGATTCAATTTTGATATAAACGTTTATCAACCTCCACTTTTGACTTCCTAAACCGCCACAGAACGCTTATTATGTAAAAACGTCAGAACAACTAACTAGTAAACGAAATGGGTTGCCCTGAAAATCAGCAGCTATTTCCCCACAGCCTTCTGCTGAGTGCGACCAATTTCGTCAAATATTTAACTTAGTTCACTTAAGTATTTCTGTCTTTTTTGTAACATATTTTGATGAAATAAATGTATTTTCTTTTTTCTTTCTTTCTTTCTTATGTACACACTCTTGAAATGAAGCAGGATTCCCTGTAGTAAGTGACGTGGACAAAGAAGACACGACAATCACTCGCGACCTGTGAACAAACATTTATCGATCACACAAGCCTGTTTGTTCAGCGGTCGAACTACATATACTCGAATCGCCGAGAATATGGAATTGCCACTGGAATTTCCCGTAAAAACAAATTGATAAGGTACTTACTTGTGCTCACAATTCAATTTAGCTCGTAAGCAATATTTAATATTTAAGGCATTTTAAGTTCTCAGCGTCAATATACACGAACTTTAATTATAGAGGCGGAAATCTGGCATTTGTGTGGGTTGCCATTAAAACAAATTCCATATCGAAAATGAACCGAGTATAGGAATCGAGGATTCGCAGTAATTGCTACGGGTTCGTCGAGTAAAGGTAGCACGTTGAAACCCAATACACATTTCTAATTATTCTGTGGTATCGTTTCTATCAGATATATTCACTTATTTCCGTGAATAAAAGCAAGATTAAACCTGCACACCTTAATTTATCATTCGCAAGTGCGAAGTTTATTAATCCCACTTTTCTAACACTACCCTTCGCTGGGTTCACAGGTACCTACTGACGTGAGGAAGCTAAAGTTGAAGAAGCAGAGTTTAAGATGACAAAAGTTAGGCTTTAATTCAAAATGATATCCAGCAGGGTCGAAGGTTGAAACTTGTTTAATAAACCCGGTGTTACGGGGAAACTTGAGATGGGACAAGTTTAGAACCCGCGTTACAGTAAATTTACTACTTGAATGGAGAATATTTGCTCAATAAATCACACGTGATATATCCCATGTACGCTGCTTATTGAATGCCGTTTTATTTTCCACAGAGAAATCGTGGTTTGCTTTAGGAATAATCTTAAGACTTACACTCGCACTCCTGTAGGATCATGCTTTGTAGAGGACCGTAAAGATAGTACTTAATATAAAAATGAACGTGAAACAGTGTAAGTGTAGTAACTGTAGCTTAACAAAAGGGTCGAAATCCCTATTATTTTCTTTGATTCAATCAAATGGTAATAAGCATTACCTTTTGATTGCATTACTACTTGAATAATTACTATTTCATCAATTGTCATTTGTGTTTTCATAAATAGTTTGTGGTTTCATAAATAGTTGAAACGCTTTGTATCTAAGTATTTTTTATTAAATTATAGGAAAGTTATTACAATTATAGAATTTAAAAATTGGATGGATGCGTGCAAATGTCTGCTTTGTACAATATTTATAAATTACTTATTCTTTTAGATGGTTCTCGTTTTTTATTTGAATAAACTCTACATACCAATCAACTGATGGCAAGTTACTGTCATTCATGTAAGTAAGAATGAAACCCGGTTTTACTGCTCCTCATTATACAAAGAAACACGTTAATTCGAAACATCATCAAAAGAATATCACAGGTCATAAAAATATTAACGGACATGCGCTGCAAAGGTTCCTTTAGGTATCCTTATTCTATTTCAAAGCTCCGTCCGTACGTAACCTGACTTAAATGTTAATTCGATTATGCACCAACATTTTGTAATCACAACTCTCTAGAAATGTATCCAGAATTTAAAATGAACAGCGAAATTCCTTCTTTGCTTTGTGTCTGCAAACTATCCGAAAAGTAAGTATTCTAGCAGGTGGTACAATGTGTATTGTTAATGTGATTTACGCGGATGTTTATTATGATCCATGGTAATATATTATCATATAATGTTGTTATTCAATTATCCAATTTAACACGTTTTAATGTTTACTTGTTGCGATGAATTTAACGTACACATGTCTAGTCAGTAAACTGATCTAAACGCACGGCCAAATGTAAAACAAGTCTTAAAAACTAATTTTGCATAGTCTAGCTTGGCTGATTTTATTTGACCGTTAGATATTGACTAAAACGAGGCTGCAGATTTCATTCGTAATATCCGTGGCGTCTTTAATTACGTATGGGTATTTATTAAGACATTTTATTTTCTCTCAGTTAAATTAAAATTTTAAATACCATATGTTTAAAAAATAAAAACAGCAGGTAGTAGTTTTATGTAATGATTCGAAATTCTGTTGGTGTAGTTTCTAAAGATACTCTGCTTATCTGGAGAAATGTTTTGGAATATAGGGGAATATTTGAATATCCAGTTAAACGAGTTATTCATACGTATACGACAACGGTAGATCGATTCATACGCTTTAAAGCAGCATAATAGAGTAGTAATAGGGTCTTAAAAGTTCCCAGGTATTAACCGATACCTAGGTGCAATATTTCCCACTAGTATTTACTAGCAGTAAATTGCATACAAATCAAGAGTAATAAGGTGCTGTTCGCGATAAGCCCATTACACAATAGTATGAGTAACTCGATCGTTGTCGTATGTCCGCAGCTTCGGCCTTTGTTACCTTTGAGGATACATTACAACGCACAACCCTGACCAATTGACTCATTATTGAGTTCCACTTGCATTCAATATATTCAACCATTTTTGGTGTATGAGGGGAATCTTTTTTTTTAATAATAGCCGGATAACCAATGCCATACTTAGCATAATACATCGATATGTAACTGAGCCCATATAACTGATATGACTAGTGTCGTCAGATATGCTTGAAGCAGTAAAAAATATCCATGTTATTATGAAATTTTTCACAATAAGTAGGTGTAGTAGGTTGTTAACCATGGCTATGAGGAGAGACTGGGGTCAGAGGCTTAGAAATCTCTTATAAACTTCTCGACTTAATATTATTTTCTAATGGCGAAGGCACAAGAAGTAGTATTTTAATTTAATCTTCTCAATCTACTGTCTTTTAGAAACACAGAAAAAAATTGTTAGTTAGCTTTTTAATTTTTAGTTATATCTATGTGTAATTCACATTTTAATCATGTGATAAGGAAAATAAGCATTTATAATTGATTTTTATAAAAAAAAATAACCGACTTCAATCTTGATAAGTAGAGATAACTCAAAAACTACT
>DWJQ01000486.1:0-14152 GCA_018248915.1 Hesperia meskei straton | reverse complement strand
CCTCCTCATCTGACACTTCTTGCTCTAACCACTGTGGAATAATTTCGTCATTTACACTCATTTTACACTGGAACAACAAAAAATAATATCAAGCAAAATAATCACACAACCACTTACGTGCGGTCACGGTGACCGCTAACAAACATATTTTACTTACTGTAGTTGAATGCGCGCACGTTGACATTTGTCGAGCGCAAGCGCGTTATACTATCCGGGATTTTGGGAAGGCAAATGAACGCACACAAGCATAAGACAAAAACGCGTCAAGATATTCGCGATTAAAAAACCGATGCGGTCATGGTGACCGCGGGTAAGTGGTTAAGGGTTAATAATGTTATGTTCCGAATGAATTCTCACGAATTCAACTACACCTTCTGTGCTGTAGAGCCTGCCAAAAGAATGGACATACACAATTACATACATATGTATGTTACATCACAATACATTTTGCACTTTATGACAGTCTGTTTTCTTTAAATTATTTATGACCAATTCTCAGTATACTCGTACAATAAAGTTATAATAAATAAGTAACCCTCCTTTGCACTTTCTCCTTTTTACACGACCCTGTAAAAATAAGGAAGTGTACGAAGACTGACACGTGTGGGCTCGGCCTTACAGTTGGGAGCGGCAGAAAGCGGCCTATCCCGGGGCGGTGATTAGCTGCGATTGTGAACGTTGACCGAGAAAGCTGTCTAGCTGTCCACAACAGGACTGCTTTTTTCATTGATCATAAATCTATACAATATTAGTTCTAGCTGGGGTATGCATGCGGGTTCTGCATAGTTTTCGATTACCTGATTACCAAGCATATGAGTCTATTATGTTAATAATTTAATACATACTTAATACTTTTCACATTATCCCCTCGCAGCTTCAGCTGCGTGGATTTTTTATTTCAGTTTGTCCCTCTTTTTATTCCTTAAGGGTGATTTTCATAAATCTTACATACATGCCAAATTTCACTCAGTAACGGAAGTTTTTTGTACCTTTATGTCCTTTATTTATTATCACATTCTTGGGTGAAGGCAAAATATCGTGAGGAAACCTACTTGCCTGGGAGATTTTCATAATGTTCTCAAAGGTTCCCTATAGTTGGATTGCGCTTGCGATGATTTTGATTAACGGATTCGAGAAACTTGTTTAAGTCTCTATAATATTTACAATAGATCGAACAGACGAGTCACCTGAAGAGGTCATCTATATCTAATGGTAAAATGATGGCAAAACTGATACATTGCCAGCCAAGACAGGGCATAGAAGAAAGAAAGTTTATGAAGTCGAGAAAACTAAGAGAAGGAGGAAAGAATATTTTATGTTTTTGCAGTCTAAGCTGGCAGACGAGTGACGATCGGATGGTTAGCGATCACTGCCGTACATGGACATTAGCAACACTAGGGGCGTCGCTGGCGTGTTGCTGGCAAAGAAGGAAGCGATAGACCCACTTCTTGAAGAATCATCATGTCATAGCATACTAGGAGGTTTATTCCACAGTTTACAGATTCTTACGCTGCAGCACCGGTAATTATAAAATAATATTCGCGGAATGCTAACGTGTGATCGACAGAAGCCCCCCAGTTGGAGCGGTTGGTCAGAGAAAGGCGAGGAAAGTGATGGTGTAATTAAATAACTCTTACGCGGTGGCAGATATCATAGATATGCCCGGCTCGCGTAACTAATGGTCGGAAAACTAGTTTTTAGCGCGACAAAAACAACGCACGCGCTACCGGAATCTTGGCATCGTCTGTCGTTATTTTTTATTTGAAAAGCCGACAAACAGCAGACGTGCAATCTGATGGTGAGTGGTCGTTGACATCCTTGGACGTCACACGCAATGTCTTCATCGCAGTTTCGTTGATTAAGTAAGTTATGATACAAACAAGTAAAACTGATGGCTCTTTTCATGGTTGACTCCAAAATACTCGTATCATTGATAGCTGTAAAGGCTGTAAAAGATCTATGTTCATACACGAGTAGATACCGTCTTGATTTAATCGGTACAGTTTAGAGGTCTCCAGTATTAGGAACTAATTCTTGCCAGAGGCTTCGCCCGCACGAGAGGCAAACAACCAATGCAAACCACATCAAAGTAGTATTTAAATAGGGAATGCGGGGAAATTAAACGCACCATTGTGCGAAAAGATCCATTAGCTATACCTATCTATGGCTATTGAAATCTATGGGTGATAGTGACTAATTCTCATTTAATAGGTCGACTGCTCATTTTTCACTATTAATAAAAATGGTATATGACGTAATTATCTAAGTAACATGTTTTTTGGCCACAGCCGTTGGGGTCAACTTAGAACGTGTCTCACACGTGTATTACTTGCAGTTGCACATGTGACAGTACTGGGGGCCTAGTCTCGAACCTCGCCGTACAGAATACGTCATCATTTTATTTAATTTCTTTGAAGTTATTCATCTGCAATTATTGTTAAAGCTGTGTAATAACGTGTAAATTATCGCATAAGATACGTTAATAGATAGTATCTATCAATCAACTTAGGTTTCGTATCTCAAGTAGGCGCTAAATAAATGATAAGTAAGCAGTAGTCAGTAGATAACGTATAACTGATCACAAATTGTATTGATCTGATGATTGATTGAAAAATCTACAAAAATAATTGTACTTATTTATGACAAGTGTATGTCTCATAAACTCAGAAGGCCTAATCAACTAAGCTCTTCCAGGTCACCCAAAAATTCTCAGCACATAGTTCGAAGACCTTAACTCAAAATGTAACATAAAGATATATTATTTTGTTTTTCTACGGTGGTATTAAATAATGGTAGCGACAAAATTCTGCTTAACATACTCGTGCAATTCACACATTTGACACAAGCGAGATCACTTAAAACTGTAATTAAACTGTGGCTCCTGGAACGTCGATAGTTGATTTCGATATTTGAAACATTCTTTTCGGCATGTAAAACGGTGACAATTATCATAGTATCGAGAATCGGCCCCAATAGTGTTGTTACCCAGTCGGGTCCCTATTGTTTGTTTTTCACAGTCATTGCCTTTTGTCATTGTTCAGATTCGTACACATGTTTCGTGTTATTACCATTGTGTTGTCTGGCTCGTCGTGTTACGTACCAACAAGCTTCTACTAGTTACCACTTTTAACTTCGTTCTGCTCCGATAATGAGTTGTTAGGTTGCATGGTTTATAGTATGAAAAGGTAACACTTTTTTAGAGGCGACCATATCTATCCTCAATGCTAGCAACGCATCTATGACCGAATTAGTACGAGGCTCTTGAGTCTTGTGCTGGGTCGGTCATTGTTGTCATGGGCGATAGCGGAAGGGTGGTGCTGCCTGCTGCCTTAATTCCATAAAAAAGTTGGTATTTTTGTAGTCAAAAATTTAAAAGAACAACATATGAGTACGTAAAATATCTTTGAGTGTCGTAATTTTCTGTAAGGTTGACTGATTTATAACATAACCTATTAATATAAAATATAACTGGATTCAATGTTAATTCCTTACACAAAATCAATGTACAAGGTAAAGGCATCAAAGCGACTTGTTGCACTGCGCTTATCTGAAATTATCTTAGCAAAGATACGCCCCTAGCCGGCTGACCTCATCTTAACTGACCTACATCATAACAATTGACATCTCGCGCAATCTTACACCAACACCATACGACATTATAGACCCTACATCTATTAATATACGTGAGCATATGGCATGCGTGGAAATTTGTATCATAAACATAACTTAAAAGATTAATTGATTATTGTCAGCCTCGCTCTCGTAGGTTCGGTAATAAATTAAGAAGATCGACAGATTTACAATAGCTTATTTGTAGTCTGACTTCATCAGAAGGTAAAATAATGATTTACCTAATGATATATGAAAGCGATATTAATTTCATTAACAGTAGATAAGGGTTTATGATTAAAGCTTCGTTTGATCTAAGTAGTAAAGTTCGTGGAATTATATTTACTAACTAAAACTGAACCATTAAATCAGCTGAATCAGATCACCTACAGAGTTTAAAGTCATCATTTTTTCTATTTTGTTATTTTCTACGTTGACTCGAAATTAATTCGATGAAACATTTGCCATCCCTATGATATCTTTTTTCAAATATTGCGTGTCTCTACGTATAGTTTTTATCGACAAATTAATTAAGTACCACTAGTATTAATCTTTATTGAATTATTATGTAAGAACCATAAGAAATAAATCGTCGGTAGTTGAAACCCAATTCTTATAGCTTTGGCGCTTGTATGCTGGATTCTTAAGGCCTTTGCCCCACTCGAGGACCGCTGACCGACTAAATTGATTAAGTAGGCTTCTAAACTTTTGAAGAAAAACAAACTTCCACTCAGGCAGGATTGTAATTAGGTACATTAGAGAACGTCTCATGAAAAAAAGTAGTACGATAATTCTCGAGCGCATTCCCTTGCCTCCAGATGTAACTTAGGTAATCCGAAAACATCCGGAATCATTTTGCACATCTCTGCAACAGATGTACCCAATTCTAATGTGCAATCATGGTTACATGTGCCTATCCTGCAGTCGGCATAGAACGAGATATCGTTACAAGTATTACCTAACCCATTTCCAGCGACGTAACCTTCAGAGCTGACCTCTCCGTGTGCCAATTTTCGTGCAAAAGCAAACAGTCACGTAGTGGACCGCAGAGGCTGATCATGCAAGTGCGTAACCAGGACATAGTTCCGTTCACATTGGTCTGGGGTCGCGCTGGTCCTAGGGTTACCAGGTCGCCGGGAAATCTGGGACATTCCCGGAATTTTGCGTATGATTCTGTGTTCGGTAAACTTACTATGCTGAATCTCGATCTCGATCTGAATCTCGAGTCAGCCTTATTTTTCTTATAAGCGTCATAACATAAAAATGACTACCTCGAGATGACGATAATTTTGGATTTTTTAGTTAATTTTAATTTAATTAGTTATTTTAGCCATATTAGATGCTTTTTTGCCGGACAGTGATAAGGAAATGCTATATGATTTATCAACCTGAAATGTATGCCGATCAAAAATCAATACTCAAACAGCAAGTTTTTAACACTCAGGACAATTTTTTTTAATGTATTCGAAAACACACGTTTGCATTCATATTTTCCTTGTTAATTTCTACGACCCATCCTAGTCTGCCTAACAGAATTATCCTGTAAACGATAAGCCATAACTGGCAACTGTAGCCGGCGCCATGGTCCGTGACGACACTCGATACGGTTGCCGATCGCACGTCGTCGGGTTACCGACATTCCACCTCAGTTTTACACTAATAAGCTCACCCCAACTTATCTCCATATATTACTTACTTAGGTAGGTATTGTTTCTTGTCCAGTTTGTCCACGTCAATTATCTCTAAATTGGGTTTAGAGACGTGTCAGGACTTTTGTTCTTCTGTTCAGCTTTTGAATTTGCTCGAATATTCAATAACGGCAATATTCAATAATTAATTTTCGGAATATTTAGAAATTCCCGGATTATTTATAATACTTCAGATTTTCTTAATTTTGAGATGGTGACCCCATTGAATATATGTACATATGTAATTAGAAAATTAATTTTGGGAGACACGTATTTTTATAATATTGCAATTTTTTTAAATAGGTAATTGTCCATTGTATGGGTTGATATCACCGACGACTGACGTTTACATAACATACGAGTAATTTTTAAACATAGATCTATGGTTTGAAATCATGTGTTGTTTATAGAAAGGTATTAGGTAATTTGAGACCCGATTTCAATAAGTACTTGAGGATAACCGCAAAGGTAAGTAACATTTATACGTTTAAATAATATTTAAGTACCTGTCTGCTTTATTTTAAAAGTTTTTCAAGTGCATATACATAGCTTTTTTACATAATACTAAATACAAAGAGACAAAGTAATTTTTTTGTCTGTCTATCTGTGTAGGTATCTTTCTGTTTGTCTGAGCTTCTCTGGAACGACTGTACCGATTTTTAGGAGGCTTTGACTACTAAGTAAAGGCGGTTGTGTATTGCCGGAAATTACCACGGGATATGGATTTACATGAAAAAAATTCCAATGCGCGAAAGTAATGTCGGGCACAGCTAATTCGACAATAGACAGAGACGTCGATGAAAACTTAAAACTAATAGGATGTCACACATATTATATTATATCGTACTTTTTTACATAGATAGGGTCACAGAACAGAGAGATAAGTAGGTAATCTTTGTGTTCCGTGAATCGGCTGAATAATTTTAAAAGTTTTTATCCATTGTTTTCTTTAAATCGTGAGGAAAATAGCCCACTATTTTAATCAGTACATTGTAGGTACTTACTAGTCCAGACGGATGAATGAAAAGAAACGTCATCATTTAGAAACGGCTTCGTCAAACCACCGTTTGTTGCTTTTTACTGGACGCTTCACAGCTAGAGTATCTCTCGCTATTCAATGAAATTTGTTTGGATAAGGAAATACAAAAAGTACTACAAAACTGAGAGAATAACGCCTTATTTATACAACGTTGCACTGCATCTCACGGACGTAAGATAAAAGAAATCATGAAAAAAAGCGTTGCTGGAGTTTGAACCGTGAATAGGAACCTTACGGTTGTATTTTCCTTGTTAAAGAGATAATGAGGGAAAGAATAAAAAGAATAGTTTTTCATTGCGGCTGTTTTTTGGGACGAGCGCGTCTCTTGTTAATCGGATGACTGCCTATCGTTTGGCCTTCATCTGCTGAAGACATCACTTGACCTTCATTTCGGGAAAACATAAATATAATACTTGTTCCTAATTCCAAGTAGAAAAAGTGTCTAAAGGAACATAGTACCTATTTAATAGTAGATTGTATAACAAGGTATCAAAGTAATATTTTTACGGCGGGGGCGCTTTTTTGGTATTCTTTAGTAGAATCCTGAACGTAGCGAGGGATTCAAAGTACTTCGCCCGAGCCAAAAATATTTACTCCCAACTCTACTTTTCATCCCCTCTACGAACCAAGTCGTCTTTTTCCAATAGGTGGGATGAAAAATAATTTTGTTCACTTAAAGTCTTAAACCAAACACGTTAAGTGGGTCAGGACGTTATTAGGAATGCCTAATGACTCGAAGAGGAACTATATTCATTGCCCAGAATGTTGTTTGAAATGTTCAATTATTCAGCAGACTAATTTATCCGGATATTCGTTATGGGAGTACGCGATTATCCGGATCTTAATTATGCAAATACGTGATTATTGGGACTTGATTTATATAAATTCCCCATCGATTTACTAATACTAGATCGATGAAATTCCCATTGTCTTACCATTACTAAGTGTTTGGATACTGAGAGTTGACGTCTCAAGCAATATTTAACTTTTAATGGTTTGTTAGAAAAACGGCCTGTAAACAATAACAAAAGGTGAATTTCGGCTGTGACGTTCGTTATTATTTTTCATAAGAAGAGATTTGTACAAAAATAACTTGTTCAATTATCCGGAATTTCGTTTATATGGATGCCATACAACAACAATTACTCTAATTAAAAAAGTTTGTAAAACTCTTAAAAGTCGCCGATTTTATCACAATTTTTCCATTCATAAGTAGGTAGGTACCCCATGAAAATTTTGTATCGTTCAATGTTGATGTTTTGTTGAATTGAATAGTCGTCTTATATTTCTTAATTTCATGAAGATACTACGAAGTAACTACACAGGGATTGTGGACAAAGAAGTCATGTTAATATCAAAATAACAATAGAAAAGGAATACGTTCCTTGAATATTTAAAATAGTCAATTATCGATTAGATAACGTGAGACTGGTGAGACCACCTATCAAGCTAGAGTTTCTGCAGACATCACGTTTATCACATTTAAGTTTTGAAAATAGGTTTAATAGCATATATCTACATACCTACTTATCTATAGAATATTGACGCAAAAAATACATCATGACTATTTTGCAGCTCTGACTAAAAAGACCTCTTGGCTGGCTTGCAGTGAGAAGTATTAGGTAATTAATAAGGCCCTATACCTGAGTCGACCAGAATATGAAATTGCCACTTCTTAAAAACAAATTACATTTCAATTGTTAGCAAAATTTACTTACAGCATTTTAAATTCTCGCCTTCAATCTACAGCGAAATCATAGATCGGAAAGCTGGCATTTATATGATTTGTCATTAAAGCGTATTCCATATCAACCGAGGACATAGTATCTATACATCGTAAGCCATAAAATGTCGGATTAAGAGTCTTCATCAATTTGTGAATATTAGAGCGATCTCTTAGGTATGGTCCATGCTCATCTGATTATCTCCTGATGACTGTGAAAAGGTCCACTGCGAGCCCTGGCGTGCAGGTTTTTTTCACGATTTTACCAAAACAAATAACAGTTAATTTGTACCTACTACCTACGCAGGAACCGTTAACCTGAACTGTTAATTTATGATACGCTGATAACTTGAAATATTTCATAATAATAATAACGCTTCACACTCATAGCCCCACACTAGGATTTCCTGTATCGTAGGTGCCATAGACAACACACAAGACAAGGACACACACCCAGACCGAGAACGGAAATTGAAACTCATCATCCAAATTTCCGCCTCGCTGGGAATGGAACCTAGGACCCTCGGAACAGCGATCCGGCGTGTTAACCATTACGCCATCCGGGTCGTCACTGAAGCATTAAAGGGTCGTCATTCGTCATTGAAGTTGCGTGCAGGGTTTTTTTGTACAAATAGCCAGTAAACAAGTAGCTTCCGTATTCTATGGACATCAATAAGAAACATCATAGACATCACCGACAAGTTGCCGGCCGTGGAAGAAGGTAAAAGTATTGTCTGTCAAACCAACCTCATGCTTTTATCCATTATCTAATTGTTTGACAATGACAACGAGTCACCCTTGCGTCCGCCGTCCATAAAAGTTCACCAATGGCAAGGAAAAAGATTGCTTATTTACAAGAAACAAGTTAAACTTATTCCACCAAGTAGCATTTCAATAAAGATATCACGCTAATTAAAGTAAGCACTGATAAACAGATAAACTATCATAACATTTCCGCTGTTCATGAAATCAGGGATTTCTCGATACATAGAAAACATTAAATTATATTAATACGCCGCTGCTGCAAGACGGATGATATCTGGATATATCCATTACTCTCGTAACGACTACATTTTAATTGACTACTACATTTTGATATGGAATCAATAAACAATATTTATTGCTTGGTATTAGTTGAGCATACTGACGGGGATCGATTCAGAACGTGGACCACAAGATAAATATATTCTATACTAGCTTCTGTTTACGACTTCGTCTGCTTTGAATTTCGATAAATTAAATTAGTCAAGACATCAATTAACTACTTTCCTATAGGTAGATACAGATACGTGATACATATAGATTTTCTTTCTTATTTTTCCAGCTTCTTCTTTGGTGTTTCTGATTCATCTGACAGTTTCAACTTATCATCTGGTGGCGCATCTTCTCTTTTGTGAACAATTTAAATGAAAAAGAGGATAGATCCCTTTCTCGAGATGAATAAGAAGAGCCTGATTAACCACCTTATAAAATAAGATCCGTTCGTGAGGCGCAAAGAACTGTTATTTCATCCGCTTTGTATCATTAATTTTGCGTAATTTCAAATTTAGTAGTAAGTTAGGTACGAGAATTGGGCTATTTAATATAAATACTTAGAGCGTATGCAGTTATGCACCAACGAGTTATGAATGTCTGTGTCCTTTACATTAAATTTGTCTGGAAGAAATCACTACTAGAGCGATAAACCCCCCTATGGTGTTCTTAGTATGCACAATAAAGTGTATTATAGAGCTCTTCATATATTTAAGGAAAGGCTAAGTTACTAAATAAATAGGTCCTTGTCTCGCTCGTGTCGATGACTGCAGTAGATACAAGGATGCAATTACGTGCGATCTGTCCTGCTCTCATTGGCGGCACCCGTTTGAGCTATGAGTCCGATTAAAAAAGAATATTAGTCGTGAGCACCTATCTCGTTTCGCTGCATCACGTTGACAGGAAAAAGTAGTTATTAAACTTATGTTATCAAACTGAAGCTTCTCAGAAACATTTTCCATTATGCTGCTTTTGTTCTGAGCAAAAGATTGCTTGCAACGATTCTAAGTAATGTAACTTAAATAAAAATTTAAGTTAATGATTACATAATTTTTTGCAGGCATCTACTGAAATAGTTTATTTTGGTAACGTTATACAAAAATAGGGCGTTGAGGAAAAGTTTATTTGAGCGAGGGATATGACATTATTATAGTCAATATTTCTGACGTATCTACCTTAATACTCCCGGACTGCAAATATTTTTAAATGGGTACGTCCATAAAATTATTACACATGTATGTGATATACCAAACAGTAGTCCAAATGAGAATTGTCTTATATTGTTTCTTTAACATTATTTTTTATTTAGGTATGAAAGGGGTAAATTTTTCAAAGCCTCGAGTTAGAATAATGGCGACAAGAGCTAGCTGTGTTTACGTCATCAATGATTTTTTAAATAAAAATAGTTAAATTAATAACCACAGATGGACCAAATGACACACAAATACTGTTAGGATTTTTCTGGTCTGGGGATGAAGAATTTGTAGAGAACTTAAAAATATGGCGTTTAGGTACATCTTCTAGTAAGTTTACTGACGTGATTCTAAACTAAAATAAAATGATGATACCATGAAAACACAGCCTTTGCAGTCACTGTTCTAATCCCCTTTGCACGTTACTCGTGAAATGCGAGGAAAGGTTAATATCAAGACCTCGCCTTCAGAATATACATAAGCATACAACAACACGGTCACGATTTAGAAAATGAAACGGACCACATCTGTGTTTAATGTCTGTCGTTGTAGGTACAGTGAAATCTCAATGATAAAGAACAGTGTAAAAAGGTATCCGCTCGTTTAGCTCTTGAAAAGGATTCTCCATTTTGGAAAATTTTGACCCGACTTTATGTACCTATCTTTGTGTCGCAGAACATACGCGTTAGCCGATTTTGGCAATTCTTACTTACTCGCAAGATTAAGATGAAATTGGTTGTGGAGTTTGTTCAGCAGTTTCTTTTCCTCGTTAATGTAAAAATAGTAAAGTAAATTAAAAAGGCTTTGCAAAATGGTGTTAGAATAACAAACAGCATTAACAAGATACCCTAATAAAGGTGTCTACGGAAACTACGACGAAGTTTACAGTCATATTGTATGCACGTTCAAAACAATGTGCCATAACGACTCAATGCACTGTCCGAATTTGCGGCGTGTCCCTGTTTAGCGATATCGAATTATGGCTCGCACATTATCGCTTCTAATAAGGCCACCCGCGCAGAAGACGGCGCGGTGTAATTTGTCACTCGATAACTGCTTTTAAGATGAATCTTTTCCAGCTGAGGTTTCATTGATTAGTTTATCAAACGTAATGAGAGTGAAATTATGATACGTGGTACCTAATGCCTATGTGAAAGTTAAGCGCAGCTAAAGTTTAATTACTTACTACGTTTTGCCAATGACGTTTTCCGTCAGATTAATGATTTTCGTTGAGCTTCCCCATTGTTTTTTTTTATACAATTAAGGTAACGACAACTGTGACGGACGCAGAACAAGATTCGAATATAAGGACTCCGTTCACGTTAGATATGAAATTATTTTTAATGGAAACCTGCACAAATTCCACCTTGACGGCGAGAAATTAAAATGCCTTAAGTAAATTTTGCTTACATGATATATTGAACTTTGAGCACACGTACAGTGCCACAAACTTATCTGGCCCAAACCAAAATTTAAACTAATGCAAATGTTATACTGTAGTCAGAGAAGACAGTAGCGCCCCCTTTACCGGGTCGCACGTAACGAACGTAAAACATTGATTTGTTAATTGATAACCTTGTTCAAAATCAGTCATCCAATGAAGTCCAATAAAAGTATATCTAGAATAAGAAATTGTAAATGAACCTAGCTAGAAATAATCGAAGGTTGTTTATAATTTTTTATGACGACAATGACTTAATAATATTTATCTATTATAATGAATCATTATCAATTACAAAATGATTCAATAATTTGTTTTGGTTCATGTACTTCCTGCTACCTATAGTTTTTCTTTATCCTTGTCCTTGATATAAAATTATTCTATGTACAAACCAAGCGCTCCTAACCTGGCGGCTAGCGTTGATCCTAAGCAAATAACCGAGCCACTCACTACCTTCCACCACTGGAGCAGCCACCATGCTGCTCCATTATGCTCTTGGCCTCCACAGTTATGAGTTATATTAATGGGTTGAAACCATAATTTAACCCTCTTAAACCCAGTACCCGAAAGCAGTCGTTGCGTTGGTATATTAAGAAGATCCCAGATAAGGCTTAAATTGACGCAATGTACTGTACATTGTACACGTAATATTAATTTCCGTGGTTCACTGTCAATGAAATCACTTAAATCTGTTAACGTATGAGTAATTACCGAAACCCGAGCGTTCACTTTTCCTGCAAGTCCTGACGCAACTAACTTAAATAAAGCTACGGTCATATCGCAATGCCATACAGATGAATTTGCGCTGTAAAAAACGTAGTTCTTTCCGGAATTTCGACAGGAACTTAGTACACATACAGCACATAAGTTGAAGTTTATTGGGTTACGCGATTGAAACATCACCCATATCTAGCCGCTGAATGTTCATTTTCTTTAAATACACCAGCGGTCATCACACTTTTCTGGGCAAGAGTCGCAGTTATCGATATAAGCCCCCGCCGGTAATATCATTTTATTGCACTTCCTTCCTCCTCAGATCCTTCAAAGACACCGGTCGGCTGCCGCACAGATACCGACCCTGGGTCGCAGTTTAACAACCACAGCTCTACATCAACGTAGACCTTAATGTTGAGATGACATGAGCCGTTGATATACGTTGCTGGAATGTCGATTTCCACTCGCCCACGCTTCGTCCAATGGACATCAGCATATCACAATTTTAACACTACTTACTTGACTTTCAGATCAAGATTGACTTAAACTCAGCTTAAACTGTGTTTAGCGTGTACCGTGAGATATGGCACATACCTTAAAATGTGTAGGTGCTCCATTTCACATGAGTGGCATAAAGCGATAAATATATTGTGCGCCCAAGCTCGCAACTCGGTCTGGCATATTATGTAACTCGCTTATCTGTTCTCTTGTAATCATGTCATTTATTATGGAACAATAATGTTAATGTAGTAGTTGTTACGTTAATCGTTGTGTGGAGTTCATTGACACCTGTATCCAGGGACTAAAGGGCTTGTCCGTTGTTGGGTCGGTTATACTCATGAGGACTGGGATATTATGATAGTAAAGTTTGCATATACATTCAGAACAAAGTTAAATGACCCGAGGCCCGATTTGTATGACCCCGGAGTGATACTTATAGTTTTAATCATAATAGTTGAGATCAAATCATATTATCTAGTTTTTGCCTGTAGTTTAGCGAGTGTGAGAGACGGGCAACGACAATATACTGATATAAAATTCCAGGGGAATGTAGATATCACCAGGAATGTTCTATGTACTATATTCCTGTCTAGGTCTTGGTGTAGTGATGTACCTTTTATTGCAATCCCATCATAATATTTAAGTATGATAATTTTAATATTCATATCCTTTCCACTCCCCATTTCACCCCATTAAGTAATCATCCAATTTTTTTTAAGTTTCCTTTCCCGGGTCTCAAAACTAGCGTTGCTAGATAAGGTCCAAGTTTCACATTTATACCTATTATAAGTACAGATGTACAGTGAACTTTGCAACAACAATTATATACATAGATAGACAGTTATACCGCAGCTATTATCCTCAAAATGATGTTGGGGATAGCCCAAATTATACTATGCAACAGGGATATTAGCGATTTGGCAAGATAATATGAAACATTTGTTTGCAATTCCGTGAACATACCTGAGGCAATATTAGGTAACAGTTACAGAAAATTACACACGAATCCGCATGATTCACAGTATCACGCTGTTTTTATGGTCACCTTGTTTTTAACGGACGTCAAAAAAGGAGGAGGTTCTTAATTTGACAGTATATTTTTATGTTTGTTATCTAACTTTTAACTGAGTGTTCCAATTTTTTAACCGACTTCAAAAAAGAAGGAGGTTCTCAATTCGACCGTATATATGCTTTTTTTATGTACGTTCAGCG
>DWJQ01000485.1:0-14154 GCA_018248915.1 Hesperia meskei straton | reverse complement strand
GAAATTAGTCAAAAATAACACTTTGTTATATATATAATCTGTATGTGAAACAATAGTTTATTGAAAGTCTTAAGATAATTACCTAACATAATTATAGTTACAAAAATATAAAACTTTGAAAATTCTCTAAGGATTAATCTGTCTGCATTATTTTTTTATGTAATTTAAATGATTGAGTTAGCAAACGTTCCAGTTTAATTATTTGTATAAATATATTTCATTAAAAAGCTCACCTCTTGTAAACGTTTCCTTAGAGTCTAGTCAAGTTGGCTAAGCTGTCGGGGAGATACCTTTGTACTAGAGTAAATTAACTCCTTAGCTAAGTCCTCCTTACAAAACTTTAATTGGAGCCGACGAGGAAAATATGCTCGTGACTACCTCGACGATAACTTTGCCTGAAGAAAAGATTCTCTCTTGTGAATAAATATTATTTTGAGAGAGAACAAAGTGAATTTACATATCTACAATATGGCAGTGAGGTATGATTCTTTCTTTGTCTATATTTGTCGCGTTTAATTTTGCGGTTTACAACGTGATAATGATATTCTTATGACACTTATAACGACGTGTACCAAAAATTAAGATAAACAACATTTATATATAACAAAGTAATTAGTAAAATAGGCTAAGGCCTTCCCTCAACACACTGCATTGCTAGGGCGCTAGATCTGGGATATTGAATTAAAATACTTTAATAAGATAAAAATAAAACTTAACTTTAATCTCGTTATAAAACATGGGTATACAATAAAGAAAAGTAATTAAGTAAGTAACTCAAGAGAGCAATTTTCACCCTTCATAAAATTTCTAATCATCAGTTGTAGCCGCAATAAGTCTTAGTAATAATGCAATTCTCGGTTATATAAGATACGCGTTCCCTAAGGACTGATGCAGCTTTTCTAATATTGGGGACGCCGTTCTGTCCATCAAGAGGGGTTCCGTCGAATTGATGCGGGATTATGTTAATGGCCTGAGTAACGCTGATTCACGTTTTGATCAACTCAGGAAACTGTGATTGGGAGACATTTTTTCTCTTAAAATAATTGGAAAATTTAGTCTGTGGTTACTGTGTTTGTGAATTGTGCGCACTTAAAACGAAAGCGTTTAAGTGATTCCATTTCTGATGTATGTTGGATTATCTAACCAGTTCAATGCCAATTCGACGGTATGATTAACCGCCTTTTACATTAAAAAGGCTATCACGAACATAATTTCGCATTTGTAACTCTACAGGAGGTTCCGTTTTGTCAATCAGACGTAGGGAACCCTAAAATAACCTTCATAGTGTTCACTATTTTGTTTAATCTAAGTGTCCTGCCAAGATATGTTGGGAGATAAGGAGTGATTTATAAGAGCTTACTGCGTCCCGCCATCCGCTATTATCATTTGATTATGCTCCTTGAATGACATTACATCGTTACATGCTCGTTAAGGAATGAGGGGTCGATAAACCTTGATGCGTCACTTGTTATATTGTATATTAAATGCTTTAGAGTTTAGATGTATTGGGTTAGTCAATATTTCAATGCTTATTAACTATTGTGTACTATTGTTGATTTTTAAAAATTAAAATATAACTCATGTCTTTGAAAATGGAGACAAAGCAACTGTTCATATCAGCCGAGAGCATCTTCATGTGTCGGTTGGGGGTCGAGAATTGAATGTTATGAATTCCTCGCATAAGAAGCCTTCCTCGATGTGAACAGCAGAAAAGAGTCTTACAGTAGCCTTTTAAAGTTCTGTGCAATGCAAGTCGTGTTTGTTTACGTGAGTTGGCATAAAAATCTTTTAAACGAACGCCAGTTTCTTTCAGAAGTAAGAACAGAAGGGAGACAAGCTTGTCTGCGTCTAAATGCTACACGATTGTTTCATCTCGATTTTGGGAGTCATAGTCATCAGATTACAGATCGAACACTACATTACACTTTACTTTATCATTCGAAAGTTCTTCGTAATGTTCTCAAAGTTGCATAAGTAAAACACCTTTCGTGTTTCGAGTGTTAGTGATAATCAATTATTTATTTGGTACTCTTTCTTTTAAGGCCATTATATTTCTTCTCCTTTCTTTCTTGGCCGGCACGACATCGCTGATGCCTGTATATCGACTTACGATTACACTGTGTGACCACTTACGATTACTATTGAATAGCTTGGTGGCTCGTTTGATAGTTCAGATAAAATACTATCTATCCGGGTTTCCCCGCTGCTGCACACCAGTAAAAAATAATGTCGCAAAACCTCTTTTGTTCTTTTATTGTGAGTTCAAGCCAAGGAACCAGTTAGGCGCGTCGCCCGGCGCGATACTAAACTTTTTTCAACCTTCACAATTCCTGTTTGTAACAAAAAGTAAAGGAAGATCTTAACGCGTACAGGCCGGCCCGACGTGAAATGCAGTTAAATGTAAAGTAAGTTTGTAAGAGAAAGACATTGTTCGGGAACTTAAACCTAGTTTAAAGTAGATATAGGTTATAATGGATATTCATACTGATGTTATGTAAGTGCAATAGTTACTCGGCCTGTCTCTCTGTGTCACGGTTTTTACCTAAAACTGTTGACTCAATTTCGATAAAATTTGGCATGCATATATTTATATGAGACTTGGGAATGGACATAGTATAGTAAAGTACCTAACCTAATAATAGGTATACATACTATGTATCTACCTTTGAGATAATTTTAACTGTATATTCTGACTTTCAAACGGCCCAAGCCGACAGCGAAAACTAGTGCATTACAAAAAGTGGCTGACAATATGACATTAAATGATTTAGGGGTAAACAGTTTAAAATTGTCCTAATTATCTACTTAATAATGTAATACTTATTTTTGGTTTTCAGTGATGAAATATTTCTTTGTTAATACAACTTGAAGGACACGCAGTAATGTTCAAGTGAGTCACAGGATTGTGATGCAAGCGGTGTAACGTGGCTGAGCGTTACCGAAGGGTAGAGAAAGTATTCCCCAAAGTCTAGGTCAGCTGTACTCAAAGTGTAGCCTGCCGCAAGTTTTTGTGGGAATCCGCAAAAAGGTCACCGTAGTGGAAGAAGTTTCTAGAGTGGTGCTATTACGTTGTAGAATAAAATAATACTCATATAAATATTTCATTCCTTCACCACCTAATTAAAAGGAAACTATAGATTGAAACCCATAATAAAAATAAAAAATATAAAAAATCTTTTGGTTGTTGCAGGGATCTACGAAATATGTATTTATATTTCTTTCTGAATCATACCTACAGTATAATATGTGTAATACCAGTTAACGCGTTTCTGTTTGGCCCAATGGGTAGTTGAGAAAGACGGCATCAATTTTATTTACTGTGTTGGTCGTTCCATAATGTTTACCCACGATCAGCAAATTTAAATAAAATCGATCATTAAATCTAAATAAAAGATTGAGAACCACTGGTGGATGTAATGTATCGGGAGTCGGTCGTCCTCGTGTGGGTTTATGGACGATAAAGTGTGTGAGGGCGTCTATTTATGGTCCCTTTTTATAAAGGGAACATGTGTTGATAATGTTAATAAGACAATTCGATTTGTGTTGTTGGTGGCACTTGTTTCTTTTTTAATTTTGTTATTTAACACCACTTGATTTTTCCGTCGCCTGCTTTAACATGCCTTCACGGTTATCTTTCGAAATACTGCTTGAATTTAGGATCGATAATGGAAAATCGAAACTTTTCTGCTCATTTAAGTATTTCATTTTAGTCAAAAAAGTGAGACAAATTTTAACTACACTGAATCTGTTGAATGAAAGATGCGTTTTGTTACACTTGTTTTAATTCCTTGATTATCTAGGTAATACATTAATAGTGATCACTGCTCTCAATCTCTCTCTAAAACAACCAACCATAATAATTTTTATCGACCACCAAAGATCATCATCTTTTTTCCATAGACATTCTGCCACAGAGTACATGCGACATCGTTAACAGTCGGCCATTCTGAACCAGTGTCTGTCCCAGACACTAAGCTCATTTTGTTTGATTGTAGTCTTTTAAACACTAAATGTACAAAGATAATAGTAGTTAATATTGATATGGAGAAAATGGCACAAATTATTTTAAAGAACAGTTCTCAACTGAGTTACCAAAGCTAGCAAATTTCTGGATCTAATTTTAACAATATAATCCAGGCCATTTAAAAGAACAATAATTAAAGTCATGTAATATACATCCATCTTGCAAATACAAATAAAATATTGTATGCAAATTAAATATTGTAATACAACCTGAATTGTCAAGAATAAGAGCTATTAAAGCATTACAATTAAAATAACAATTATAAATGGAAGGAATTGTTGTACAAACAGTAATTATATTCCAGAACAAATTATCAAAAACAGTGAGGTCAAGAATCAAAATAATTACCTTACAATTACCATACAATCATTGATGTGCATGACACAAGACATTACAATTAGATCTTATAACAACAAAAAAAAAATAAAATCAATGTACAAAATATCTTTTGACTCATTATTTAGAAATAATCATAGTTACAATGTCTTCTTAACCATTATTTAGAGGTAGGTCATTAAACAACAAATCACAACACTTAACACAGTAACTAATTAGTACTTATTTTACAATAAATTATGCGGATGACAAGCCATTAAAACAATAATTGTAACAATGTCATGTTAATGATGAAAATTATATAAAATTAATGCTTTCGGCCCTCCTACATTTCTGAGAATGTCCTCATTCTTCAAATCACTTACATTTGAAATTAACTTTTGACAATTACAATATAAATATAATTACTATGATAATTATGCATAATAATATATATTTTCTCTTCTTTTTTTTTTAAACATGATATACTGACCAACTATGATGGATTCTTTCTCCACTTATTTTTGAATATTAATATTTTGGCCTCGCCCTATTTACATGTAGTAACATCCATTTGCCTCCACTATAAGTTCTGTTTTTTTTTTCTTCTCTATATTGTAACATCCACTGTTTACCAGCATCTAAGGTTCCAGTCTCAACTTCTATATATGGAAAATCTACCGTTTACCAACATCTAAGGTTCCGGTCTCAACCTCTATATATTTAACATCCACCGTTCACCAGCATCTAAGGTTCCAGTGTCATCCTCTATATATGTAACATCCACCGTTTACCAGCATCTAAGGTTCCGGCCTCAACCTCTGTGTTGTAACATCCACCGTTTACCACCATATAAGGTTCCGGTCTCATTCTTGCCAGTCTGATTTGCATTTATCATATAAGGATAGTAGGAGCTAGGATATAGGATAGTAGGAGGATATAAGGACCAAATTAGGTATTTGAAAACCACTGTTTTATATTTTACTGTATCTTACTCTAGGTATAAATTTTTCTGCTTGTATAATTTAGTTTTACTTAAATATATATATATTTTTTTAATATTATTATATGTGTATATATTTTGTTAATTGCTATCCTCAAAATCAGTATCAGATTCAGACTCTGTAAACTTGACCCACGGTTTCATCTTGTCTACAGAAAATACATTTTTATATTTTTTTTTACTATAACCATCGACACTACTAATCTCATAGCGGTCATGATCAAGCACAGCAGTAACCTTAAAGGGACCATTAAAGACTGGAGCGAGTTTATTGCTCTCTCCGGGTGTTCTAGTGCTTTTTTGAACCATTACAAGATCACCAGTTTTGTATATTTTCGCTGTACATCTTTTTTTATCATAATGTTTTTTCATTTTAGCTTGTTGTTTCTCTATATTAGATGTAGCATTTCTTCTTATCTCTTTTAACATTTCATCTGTAATTGGTTCGTTAGAATCAATTTCATGCAGATGGCTCTCATTTCTATTAATGCATTCTTTCCCAAACAAAACTTTTGTGGGGCACATACCAGTGCTTTGATTAGTGGTGTTATTCAAACTCCACTGCACATCTGGCACATGTGTGTCCCAATTACGATCATCTTGTCCATGGCAAAGGGCTACTAACGAAGATATAACTGACCGGTTATATCGTTCAATTTGACCATTTGCTCGGGGGGTGGCCACTGCGTTTAGTATATGTTTCACGCCGACACTATCAATATAGGCCTTAAATTCATTGGACGTGAAACTAGATCCTCTGTCCGAAATAATGGTCTGTGGTGAACCAAATAACGAGAAAACTTCGCGCAACACATTAATTACGGTTTTACTTTTTGTATCCTTGACCGCCCGAAGAATTATAAATTTTGTAAAACTGTCAATGATACCTAAGATATATGTGTTCCCTTTTTTGCTTTTTATGAATGGGCCCAAATGGTCCATGTGCAAGCATTGAAAGGGTACACTCGGCTTCGGAATCGGGTGAAGTTTGCCCTGTTTCTTACCTCCCATAGACTTAGAATATGCACAAGGAATGCATGCACGTACATACTTCTTTATGAACTGGCTCATTCGTGGGAACCAGTATTCTCGCCTAATTTTTTCCAATGTTTTTTCTAGAGAAAAATGACCAGCTTCATCATGTCCCTGTTGACAGATCTTCCATTTTGCGTCTCTAGGGACTGCAAAGCGTAAGCCACCATCAATTTTTCTAAATATTTTGCCTTCTTTCAGCTCGTATTTATTTAGTATATCTTTGGCTTCAGGGCTTTTTGTATCTAACACAGCCTTAATATGAATTAGACGAGGATCACTCATTTGGACCGATTGAAGCCAGTGAACATCACTGATTTGCATAATAGACAGTGGTTGAATCTCATCATTTGGGACTGGATTACGACTTAGTGCATCAGCATGAGCTAATTGTAAGCTTGGACGGAATTCAATTGTAAAGGTGAAGTCCTGTACCAGGAGCCACCACCTAGCTATTCGTGGTATCAAATCCCTTTTGGTCAAAGTTGTGCGTAGCGCATTGCAATCGGTCACTACCTTAAAATCAATACCGAGAAGATATACTCGAAAGCGAGTCAGCGATGCAACGACGGCTAAGGTTTCCAATTCATACGAATGGAAATGCTGCTCTGCCGCCGTTGTTTGCCGGCTAAAATATGCAACTGCTTGCAGAGGTTTTGAATCATCTGGCCGCTGCAAGAGAATACCTCCTAATCCAGAAGCACTTGCATCTGTGTGCAATTCTGTTAAGAATTCAGGGTTAAAAATTGCTAGAACTGGACGGGTAATTAGAATTGCTTTTAGTTCTTTAAAGGATTTTTCTTGTGGTTCATTCCACTGCCATGCAACATTAGATTTAGTGAGAGTGGTTAACGGTTTAGCGATTGAGGCAAAGCCAGCTACGAATCGCCGAAAGAAACTAGCCAATCCGATAAATTGACGCACTTCATGGACATTTTGTGGCGTCTTAAATGCACTTATGGCTTCAGTCTTTTTATTGCCCGGTCGTACCCCGTCAGAACTAATTTCAAATCCCAAAAAGTCGACCGTTTTCTTGAAAAAATGACATTTAGAAAGGTTTAATGTCAGCCTAGCTTCCTTTATCATATCAAGAACAGCTGATAATTTTTCTAATCCTTCTGTAAGAGTTTTTGATGCTATTATCACATCATCCATATAGGCCAGCACACCAGGAATATTCCGCCGTTTCAAAAGGTTAATAATCAGCCTTTGAAAGACTGCCGGCGCGTTGGTTAGTCCGAATGGCATCCTGTTGTATTCATAATGCCCGTCAGGCGTAATAAATGCTGTCAAATGTTTCGATTCCTCCGAAACAGGCACCTGGTGGTAGCCAGACGCAAGATCAAGTGTAGTAAAGTACTTTTGACCTGTCAAGTTATCAATTTGATCATCGATCAACGGCATAGGAAACTTTTCTTTCAAGGTCTTTTGATTGAGGGCCCTGTAATCCACGCACATTCTTACCCCCCCATTCTTTTTCGCGACTAAAATTATAGGACTTGCATATTCTGACGATGACTCGCGAATAATCCCATTAGAAAGCAGTTCGTCTACAATGGTCTTAACTTTCTCGCGTTCAGATAATGAAAGTCTATAGGGCCTGTATGTTATTGGAACTTGATCCTTTAACTGAATATGCATTTCAGCTAGCGACGTCTTACCTAGTTCTTCTAACGAAAATGCGAAACATTCTCGATTTTTATTTAATAAGGTACATAATTCTTCTCTAATTTGTTTATCCAAATCTTCATCAACTAAAATCTGATTAACATTAATTTCGCCATTACTGTTATCATCGTCCGGGTTTTCAGACTGAATCTGAAATACACACGCACGATCTTTATGTTGCAGCATCTGTCGGGTTGGCAAAATGTCAGATATAAGTAACGCCCTAGCTAACATTGTGCCCTTTTTAAGAATAAAACTTTCTAAGTTTAGACATATCGCCAATACTGAACCACAACCTTCATATAAATTATAAACACCAGGTAAGATTATATATTCCTTACCGGTCTTCATACACGTCTCTGTATCAACGTATACTAAGCCAGATACTGTTGAGTCTGCTCTAATTTCAACAACAGTTACTCCTGATATAACGGTATCAAACAAACAAGATATTCTTAGTTTCCTGTCTTCATCAAGTAATTCTTTATAAAGAAATAATTTAGTGTCAGTTTTATATACTCTTATACCTTTTAATTCAGTCAACGACTGCCCGATCAAAATATCAGTACCAAGTAGATTAGGATCTACTAAATAAATTTCTACTTCTTCATTGACACCATCCATTATAATGGGAGCCTTAATTCGAGCGCTTGGTGTCACATTGCAGTTTCCAAACCCAGTCAAAACTGGGAGGTCAGTAGTATCCAGTGGTATGTTTAATTTTTCTCCCAAATCTCTTCTCAACAAAGTACATTGACTACCGAAGTCAACAAATGCATTCATGACCTGATTGTGTATCGTCACTTGCTTATAATATTTATCCATTCCTTTTTTTCCTTCTGTAATTGTGAGCACTTTTCCATTGTTTTCATGTTTGACACTCTTTGTTTCTGTCTTGCGACAACTTGATTCGGTGTGTCCGAAACGTTGACATTTTCCACATTTCACAATTGGTTTTGGGCATCTTGAAACTATATGACCAGGTTCCCTGCAGTTAAAGCAGTGTTGCGTCCAAACATTAGGGTTCTTTTTAGCGGCTGTGAAATGGTCAGCACTCCTGGAACTAACAGGTATGACTTTCTTTGGTATATCAAATGTCATACTTCGGAAATAATTAAGAACATGTTCAGGTTTCTGTAAATTTGCTCCTTGTACATTCAACCTAATGTTGTGGTCAACAATACCCTGGGTCAAACAGTCCACAGCTTGCTTATCATTTAATTCACATTTATTAATAAGCATAACTTTATCATAGTAATACTCTTGAAGAGATTCACTTGATTTACTTTTCCTTGCCAACATTTCACCAAGTAAATCTCCATAATTTTTTTCACAAGGAAATGCACCTAATAACTTTGTTTGCCACTCACCCCATGTATATTTTACGGTAGTTAGTGCATCATACCAACGTTTAGCCAGGCCTGATAATTTTGGCAAAGCATAAAATATTGTTTGCCGTTCCGACCAGCCATAAACATGTGCTGATTCATTGACCTTACTTAGCCAATGCTTCATGCTTTGTGATCCTGACTGAGGGTCAAAGTCCGGTATCACATTTTGTGATCCTTGTAATCCAAAAGCAGCAGAACTCCCGGGTTGATTTCTATCATTTAATGCACTCAATAAATTTTGTAATACCGCTGTTGTTGATTGCTTTCCAGATTTGTGATGACGTTTTCGTTTGGATCTGTGTCTACGAGTCTGTCTGATTGGTGATTGGGTACTAGAACTAGAATTCGAACTGGGACTAGAACTAGAGCTAGAACTAGTTGAGCTATGACTTTCGGGAGAGCGGCGCCGACGCCGGCGCCTTCTATGTCTCTTCTGTTTTTCAGTTTTTCTATGACGATTATGACTATTATTAAGAGGAGGTGTTCCACCTCTGTCATTTTTATCTTTGGAGTTAGTTGTTAGGTGGGAATTCATTTCAAGGAAATAGGAAGTTATCAAGATGACAAGGAAACAAAGGTATGATAATGCTTTCTTATCTGTAAATATATATAATCATTAATAACTTTATACTGTTAATATTAAAAGGAACAACAGTGTATCCCACCAAATATAGTACGATCTTGCAACTTGTCTTTTAAAATCATATCTACCTATTTATTTGCTTCAGAACAATGTTTCTTCGAAACAATGTAGACAACCCTACATCAACAAATATCCATCTCGATATTTGTTATTAAACCAATGTGTAATAAATATTAACACAGCGTAGTATTACACCTATTAATATATTATGTTGCACCCAATTTATTTATTATGCTTTGTTGTTTGTTATGACGCAGTTTACTTTTTATGCAAAATTTGCCAATGGCGTATGAACGTCAAATGCAGTTTACGAAATCTTACTACGACCACAATACCACAATCATTATTCTATTTATGTAAACACAATGATGTTAATAGCTCTGGCAAACAATAACATTATCTTACAAAATAAAACTTACCAGTCTTTCAGCAAGTTTCAATTATAACCTTTACCTTTTCTATATTGGGCAATTTGCATGGGTTTGTCACTTCTGAACTTTTAACTACACTGAATCTGTTGAATGAAAGATGCGTTTTGTTACACTTGTTTTAATTCCTTGATTATGTAGGTAATACATTAATAGTGATCACTGCTCTCAATCTCTCTCTAAAACAACCAACCATAATAATTTTTATCGACCACCAAAGATCATCATCTTTTTTCCATAGACATTCTGCCACAGAGTACATGCGACATCGTTAACACATGTAATTGGCTACGATTTCTGTAAAAGTTCAAACAAAAAACGTTTAATTTAATAGTAAGATAATGACAATTTTCTTCATATTTCCGAGAAAATTATGGGGCATTAAAGAGGTGGACGTCGAAGAATAGTACAGAAAAGGGTAAACAAACTAATAAATTTCAAAACTCGCTAAAATATCATGTTGTGATAATCTAATTTTGTAATTTCTGAAGACAGTAAATGTTTACTCGGGCATTTTGAATACTGGCTCGCGGCAGGCCAGGAGTCTCTCCTCGTTACCGAGAGGTCTCGGAGAGGTCGTGCCCGATCTAGTAACGCGTACACAGTAGGTAGGTAATAAGTTTGTTATTTTATTGGAGTCGAGTTGACCGGTTCAACGGGAAGTCTCGATGCTATTACTCCAAGACAAATAGCGCAACGGTAAGGACGGCGCCGGCGCATGCATGTTGCATGAGGGTGCGGCGCGGGCGGCGCGGGCGCCGGCAGCGGGGCGTCGTGACTGATGCACGACCCGCGGACGGGTCGGGAGCTCCCGCGCAGTCTGTACGCGATACATCGAGATTCAGAAATCGCGGCTTGGCGCATCGGCAAAGAACCTCTAGCTAGTAAAATTTCATATCTTTTGGAATGATTCCTTAGAATATTTAGAGAATGATGCTCCTTATAAACAATCTTCCTAACATTTTTCTTGAGGGTGAAATCTTCTAATCACTTAAACCCTCCGGATGGCTAAATTCATAGTTCAGAAATGTCGTACAAGTATCAGATAGGTTTCGATATCTCGTAGGACTAGGCCGAGGCAACTCTTGCGTTAATGGGTCTAGGACCTTTTCGGGTACACTCAGCTCTTAAAATGAACCGGCACGGCCACACACTCCATCTGTCGATGTTGCGTCCATCTTCGATCGGGGTCTCTCCCGATCAATATAGAATTCGAATATAGTGTCGCAGGAGACCAAAGCCTTCCTTCCTTTCCTTAGCACCCTTAAAGTAACAGTTTCCCCTTTTTGCGTGATTTGTAAATTTGGTTGCTCACTAACTCACTATTGATTCTTAGGTGTTCCCGTGTGGAATACGGAACACTAGCGCTAGCCAGCGTTGTTAGTGCGCGGATGGGAGGCGAGGGTCCCCGGGAGCCGTCCCCGATAAGGCATCACCCGACATAAACTGTAATTAGAGGCGCCCCCCCCCTCCCCGGGTCCCCCCGCCCCCCGCCCCGCGCTCGCCCTCGCACCGACTGGTCTACTCGCCATTTCCTCTATTCTTGAATGGTGTCGGATGTCGGCCACTCGGCCACTCGACGTGTAACTCCACCGCATATTACATCATTCATGAAATTGATATACTAGGACGGTGACCATTAGGTACTCGGTAGAAGTCTCTCTGATTCATAATTATAATTCCTTCAAATTTAAACGATAGTTATTTTTAATTAAGAACATTCATAAATAGTTTGCAACGGTAGCTGCAGAAGGCAGGTACTAACAGTACGGTTGGTTTCCTAGGAAAGCGGTGTCGTCATATTATAGCGGCCGTAATATTGCGGACGCAAATAGACGGCCGTCTTTACGGTGATGACATGTGGAAAGTTCCACGGCCGTTTTAACACACCGTCAGTCATTTTTTTTAAATAAACGTGAAACGAAAAGTATCCAAGATAGAAAATGGACGACCTTGATTTAGCTTTAGCAATTTACTTAGAGGGTGAACTATTATCAGAAGACTTTTTCTTTAATATTTACTTTTTATATTATATATTGCTTCGTGGTTACGAACAAAATCTATAAAAATTTCGTCGTCCTCGTTGCTCCAAGAATTGGATCTCATTTTTTACGTTGTTCCGAAAAAAAAACTTAACACCGACAAGACGGCCGTCATGCAAATGGCGGTACCGCTTTTTGACGTTACGGTGTCAGCTACCGCTCTCCAGGAAACCGCGCCATTTCGTTTACATACACAAAGTTCTAGTGACGTCATTCGCCGCTGTATTACGGCCGCTATATGACGGCACCGCTTTCCTAGGAAACCAAAGCTACAGTTAGTAGGTACTGGACGCTGGTACACCTGCTGAGCTGGCCCAGACTTACCTTCAGGAGTGTAGGCCGTGGGGTGCAGGGTGCAGGCCGCGTGAGGCCACAGAGGTCCGTGTTCTTTTTTCACGCGGTTTATTCTCTGCTCAGTTGGCTTGTTCACACACTCATCTACATGCGACCTTTGAATGGTGTTGTGGAGGAGGAATGTCAATGTGGTGGTAGAACAACGTCGCTACTACGGTTACGGTCGCAGCGATGTGCTGGAGATTTGGACTAGCGAACATTGCTAATGTATTTATAAACACAAGTAGTGGTGGGATAGTGACATCTTATAGTAATTGTGTAGAGTGTAGACTCTACATTATTTTTATGTTTTGTTTTTAAACAATATTCAACAATTTGTCAAATAGTAAGTGTATACTTTTTCGTTAATTTACAAATTATTAACTAGATTCCGGTGTCTTCTTTGCTGCCGACGCGACGTTATAAATGTTATAATATTGAGCTCATGGTATAATGAAAAAATCGTGCCTAGTGTTTTAAAATAAGATTTTCAATTTATCCCCACGTTTAAATAAATTTGAGACCTATTTTCAATTTTGTCTTGAGTATCAATTAATCTGTTCTTACACATGCAGGGGCGCCGTAAGGTGTGTTGGCGCCTGCATGCAAAACCGATTTGGTGCCGTCCGCGTGCGCCGCACGCCTTGTACGCCCGGTTACGGCGCCCCTGCACATGGAATAGTTTACTTCTTCAATATTGTTTTAATAATAAGTAGTGTGTCAGGTCAGCGCCAGCGGAGCGAGCGGGCAGGCAGCGCGCTCTAGCGGCCAGTGGCAGAGCGCGCTGCGAGCGGCCCGCGCCAGTTGTGGCACACACACGACAGATGGCGACACTCGCCCCTAGCGAAATCAACCCTACCTAATAATGTGATATTAAACTAATACTTAAATGTCACAGAATTTATCAACCTATGTATGTATCAATTGTTGCTTTTTACAAAAAAATAATCGACTTCATATTCGATAACTATTAACTAGACGTAACTCAAAAACTCTCGCCAGATGGCGCTCAATTCAACACATGTAGGTATAAACTATAAAGTTCTCGTCACTACAACCTAAACACTAGACTAGATTGATAACAGTAAATCGTTGAGGAGTTCCCTCGACTGTCTTTCGGCTTCATCAGATCGACTCCAGACCTTCATTTTTTTTTATTGAATTAAGGTAGCAAACGAGCATGCAGCACAACAGCACAACCCTTCCGCTGCCACCCATGGCAATTGTGACCGACTTAGAACAAGACCCAATTTAGGGACCAGGGTGGTTAGTCCA
>DWJQ01000484.1:0-14156 GCA_018248915.1 Hesperia meskei straton | reverse complement strand
AGTTGTTATGGGCGGCAGGGGAAGGGTGGCACTGCATGCTCGTTTGCTATCTTAATTCCATAAAAAAAAAAAAAAAATGCAAATACATTTTTACATAGTAAGTGACAGTAGAAGGAGAGGCTAAACTAAATATTTGTTATAAGAAGCATAACCTAACAAAGTTATATAAGAACAAGTCTGTTGTGCTGGCCTTGGTTCGGGGTAGCATTAATATTGATCGCGCAACCACGGACTATCCTAAATATATGATTGTACTTTATGAACTTCACCGATTGATTTTATTATTACAGCGATTTATGGAACGCGTTAATATGGAATATATAACTCTCTAGTCGGATAATGTAGCTTTTCTGTTTGCCTGCTTCGTATGATTAGCCTTATCATCTGTATTTAAAGTCTACACGTCATGATATCTGTATTTTAAATAGCGAAGATGAAAGAGAGATTCAATTAAAATAAACATTTTGTCGACTCTGTCGAAGTTCCCTGATACATCACGAGATGTATTTTTTAATATTTCAGAAATAACGTTCTGCAAATGGATGTCTACTGCTTTAAATGTCTTATCGCCCTGGTTCCAAAAATGATGGGGATTCAGTAAACGAAAGCTGGAATTACATGATTTTGGTGTTGCGCTAATTGAAAATAAAATGGTCTAGCTGTAGGTCACACGAATGGTAATGAAATGATACCGAGTCCATTTAGTTGGAGTTTGGTTGGCGCTAATGGGGGAACCGTCCATTGATTGCCAATTTATGTGGCCGAATGTCGCCGTTGGCTCGTGGTTTTATGGATCGCGGAAAGGAGTGTTTTGATGGGAACGTCGATAATGTACCGGAAGCGCTCCTAGGGGTTGATGACCTTTTTACCGAGAACGAATGGGGAGAGCAATGACATTGCCGAGGTCATTTCTTTCTAGGGTTGTAGTATTGATTCATGAAAAATGAAATAAAACAACAATTTTATTATTTATTTTTTATCCCTACACTGACGTTACTGTTATTATACCCATTGTATTCTGAGTAAAATTATTTTGTTCAGCAAATATTAATGAGTACAAATATTTATATTATTTATTTTGAATTGTAATAAATTACACTTTGTTTTACATGTTTTCTATTGATAAGTATAAACTTATAAAGTGGATGTAACCTACCGATATTCTTGATTAAGGCGCTTTGTTAAAGTTATTACAGAAAAGGTAAAGTTCCAACATCACGCGCTAAGAATGTCAAAGTAATTTCGGAAAAGTAATGCAGTATTAATTACTATAACGAATTTGTGCACACATAACAATGTCACGTATCAATTTCAATCGAGAAAAGACATTTAACATTATTATGTCTTTACTGACCATGCCAATAACCTTGTCATTGTAAGTTTCATTGATTTTAAACGTGAGGTATAAATAAATTTTGACACGACCTCAGTCTATTTCTCTAACATAGTTTTAGGTTATGAACTATAAAAATGTGGGTAAAACAATTTTTCGCTTCAAAGTAGTTGGGAATCGTCAAATATTTTCGCCAGGGCAAGGTTTGGTATTTTTTACAACTAAATTCTCCCCAAGTCTAGTAGACAATTGGTACCAAGGTACCAACGCAAACTTTAATTAGAAACTGTTGGGAACAACAAATAGTTTTCAAGTCACACTAAATTTGCTAAGTTAAGAAACTAGTTAAGCATTAACTAAACTATTTTAAAGGTTAAACAGAACAGAAGACCGTAGGATTCGAAAATTGTTTTTTTTCAGTAATTGTTGCCTTTTCTATCGATGATCTTATATAGTAAAAAAAGTTTACCATTGAGAAAAGTCTTCAACATCACATTTAACCAATATAGGTATTAAATCATTAGAAGTCACTAAAATGCCTGTTCTGATGAAAACTGCAGAATAAAGACAGAAAATACAGCCTTGTAAAACCTCCAATCAATCAATAAAATTCTTTTGGAGGTGTGCGGAAAAATGTGGATTTTAAATTGACATCCAATTTCATTAACACTGTAACGAGCCCGAATCCTTACTATTACAAAGGATGAGGAGTTACACAAAGCGAAACGAGGGCGGCTACTGGTAAACTTTCAGAATATTAAAGTTTAGGATAATCTGTTTACGGGACACCTAAACACCGCTGCTAACTTTGCAAGGGTTATCTGGATAAAACATATGTATATCTCACATATGTAACTTTAACTTTCCAAAACATCTATTTCATAGGGTTAGTTAGAATTTGGTTACCTTTATTACGATGTACGTAATGTTACAACATATGTAAATGGATGACCGAGACAGCTCAGTTACTGTCGATTAACTCGCTTTATCATGCAAAAGGGTCACGAAGATAATCAAATAGAGTATTAGGAAATATTGTCATATCGTCCGAGTAGAAACAAATTGTGGATTTAATGAGGATCCGATATTCCGCTCACAGCGGCCGTTGCTCAAGTGGGTTTCGCAGTGCCCTTTGCGGGGCGCTGCGATCAATGACGACTCATTACTATGCAACTGCGGCGCCCCGCGGATCTCTGCATCCATCTGATGGATCTCACGGTGGTATAGTACTACCAACAAGTGGTGATCAACATTTAGTTTATTTCCAATGCAATTTGGATTCAATCAGGTGTTAATATCAATATTTTCAAGACTTTGATGATGATGAGTGCAAAGAAAACTAGAAGAAAATAAAATATGTTGAAAAATATTTTGTGCCTAAACTTTTTACTTCGGGGAATGGTTAGCCTCATGTGACTCGTCTGCTGGTTTGTCGGCTATTTAAAAAAAACTTCTGTATAGTATATTATTGTTATAAATATTTAGGATAAACAATTATATAATAACATCCCGGGATTTATACTGGATAAACACTAAAGAGGACTGATTACTTTTAGGACTAACCGTTACAGAGAAAACTATTAGTAAAAATACTATAACAAAAAAAGCCAAATACATAAAAGTTTATTTATTCCAAAATTACAAACTCTCAGATTCAACAAGATGCTGTTTCATAAATAGTAATATTTGTGTTGGAACACAGCTCGAGAGAGATGAATCTGTGGTTTAAATGTCGAACGCACAAGACAAACGATGTGTCGTAAATAAATCCACGACATCTGTAGACACTGTCCTCTACGTGTACTCTCCGGTAAAACTACAAGAACTCATTTGCCGCGTAATAGTAAATCAAGCGTCACAAATTTTAGGTCATCATGTGTGACAATTTCAATGATCTGACTTTAAAAAAGCTTAGCAGCGCTCGGAAAGCATAGCAGGATTTTAATTGTAACAATTTATTTTTCTATTTGGATCATGTTCATTACGCAAAATTTGAAAATAAATCCTAAGTGTGAATTTCACTTGACGTTAATGCTGGTTCTTATAAGATTTTTGAAGTGCGAAGCGTGAGTGATGGATCGCTTTACTCTTCTCGTCTATAAAATTTAATGTACAGCTTACATTGTATGAGAAACACTTAACGATACGTGTCTTTGAATTGACAAATGTAAATTATAATTGATGGATTAGCGGTAAGCGCGATCGAGGAGCGTCATTATGAGCTTGTGTAGTATATACAATGACGACGAAATTGCTACAATAAACAAACTACTGTTATGCAGTTTTAACACTATTATTTGTCTCGGATTTATACATTTATCGTATTTTTGTCATTAAGTTGAGGTTAATGGCACATTTAAAAAGCGTACGAAAAATCTGGCGTAACTAAATTGTAAGCATTTTTTATCTCGTCGTAACTTAATACTATTCTTTTTGGTATAAGTTCATTGTAATACCGTAAAAGTTTATCGTTAACCCGGAGCGGACGGGCGAGGGCCACCTACATTGACATTCAATCCCCGTGTCGTCGCCCGCCAGGATTCTGCCGTAACACCAGACTATTGTCTATCCTTCTGTTTATCATTGTAATGGACACGGATCGATGCTGCTGAACGACGATTCACATGGGATTCCGCATTTAAAAGGTTCGCTGTAATAGGATATATTTTGCCGTTATTATGCGTCGGCTTAGCAATTTAACCAGATTTAGCTTTTACGTATTCCCCATGTATCAGTACATATATCAAATCAGTTATGATATATTTCTGTACTTCTATAATCGTACCTATAGTGATTAAAAATTCAATCGTATTACTATGATGCCGTAAGCTAAATCGTGAGTCTATCATTGTAATAGACACGGATCGATTCACTGGAAGGACGTCGTTCGGTAGTTGCCGCAAAAAGTGGCGAATGATAGCCGTTTGAATGATAGTGGACCGCTCCACTGGCAACATTGTCCGTTATTGTTTCGATTCACTATTGTGAATCTAGAGCAAGCTTTTATGTAGTGTTTATGTTTATAAAAATCTTAAGACCTATTTTTATTGAAAATAACGACCGCAAAAAATAATACCTTCAGAAATTGTTTCGATGTACAATTTTTCGTATACTTATCTGAGATCGTTCGAGCTTCAAGTGATCAATTAAAAAAAGCCGTAATTCTAGTAAACGTTAGTACGTTTCTAGGAGCTTTGTTTTATTAACATGTATGCGATTTTATTAAAAAAACGAATAATTACAAAATTTACATTTGTGAAGCAACAATGTTGTGAAACATTGCAAGTTTTTACGACAAACCGAATAATTAATATTATATATTAAGATTATCATCGTTAAGTAATGCTTGTGTGTGTCACCGCCACATATTCACCATTTACAGATGGGATTGTAGTTGCACATAAACTTAATGAGAAAAGCAATAAATAAATAAATAAACAACAGAAAAAACCGTTCCGTTTGTAGGTACTGATAAGATGTAACGTTTATCAGTTGTTGCTAAATCCTCAACGTATGCCTGCATCAGGTGACAATAATCACAACGCGACAGTTTCCATAGCTATTGGTTATTGCCGGTATGACGCCACTTTCCTTAGTGCGGCCGCACACCAAAGTAGTGCATTTGTATTATAGTAATTGTAGCGCCACATTTGAAACGCGACATATTATATCGCCCCCCTATATTTGTACGTAAACCCGCACATCAAGGACATATAAATAGACGCTACAACTGTGCTTCTGATGTGCGTATACACAATACATTTGTGAATGTATCGCAATAATTATGGTGCCGTAAATATATGTTGCGAGTAACATGTGGTTTCGGTGTGCGGCCTCACTTACTTCTTGTTTAACATGAGTGCTCCCAGGTTTCTAATGGTTATAAAAAATGATTTTAAATGTCATTCTCATTAATGTCATGGCCTTTTGAGATGTTAAACCCTTGCTGGATGTCAAACTTCCCAAAATTAAATTGATCCAGATAAGATTTAATCTCATAGAAGACTCTTATCATATTACAAGATCGGCGTATGTATTTAGACATTCTTGAAACCAGAAATTGACTAATCATAGGAAATTGGTAATCATCCAATGCCCTTTTAAAAATCAATAGCGAGTGAGTTGAATGTAGCATTGTGGGAACTAAATAAGCTCGCACATGTAGATAATAACTGAAGCGTTAAATGTAGAAACTCTGATTATCTGAGTGAGTCATCCGGTATGCATAGCAAAGACGTTTCTTGCGTAACCCTAAGCACTACTGCTTCGTAATTACATGTTACGCTGGCTGGCGGCCATTTGACGGTGAGGAACACCTGATTTTATATGAATTCCATACCAGCTAGCTCCACATGACACCAATCTATCATAAATTGGCTGTTGGCACGATTTTGGAGATCCGGCCAAGGGATTCGGTTAGAAATTCAATTAAAACATTTGTGCTGCTTCCGATGGAACCCCATGAATGGCCTTATTAATGTCCCCATTTCGAAACAATTTCTCCTTCCGTTAATTGCATCTTAGGTTCGACAGCATCTTATCTTACTGCGGTCCATTTTCAAACTGATCAAATTATTTATTGGTATTGGGTCTTATATATTACAGAATCTGCATTATTTAATATATTTTGTAGTCTTCATTTGAAGTTTTGTTTTTACATGATTGTAAAACAAGTATTTTAATATGATCTCATGGTTTAAATACCGGAATGAAGCGGTGCTTTTAGCTGAGTCGTTTTAATTAATCCATAGAAGTAACCGCTAATCCGAATTGTCGTTGGCCAATTGCTTTGGTTCAACATCCACACTTAAATGTAGATTGAGGCATGGAATATTCCAATGTTAACATCGTCGTTTTCTTACAGTTAATTTACTACGATGAGTTAATCATTGAGCTATTTCATAAGAAGTAGCTTTAAAGCCATTGCTCTTGCTTTACTGGTTCAACAGTTTATGCCATTCAAATTACGGAAGGTAATAGTTCTGGAGGTCATCTCTATATGTTTTATGTTGCGAACTCAATGGCTTTTACAGCAATTTTGTGAAGGCTGAGCACTTAATTTATAAGATATTCAGAAATAGGAGGGCAATATTAAATGCCAAGTACATTTGTTGCTTTTCAATAATTAATAAGGATTGCAGGAATGAGTTTCGTATTGCTGACTCCCTTTTGGTAATGGCAAACGTGCCTATATCGACATCTTGTACCGCCAATAATTTAGTGTAGGTAGCCAGCCCCCGTGTGGGTAGTTCGCCCCCGAGGAATTCGTTTACATCGCTTCTGGCGGATAGAAGGGGTGGTAAATTTCCAAAAATCGTTCATTTGGGCTCACTTGCGTTACTTGCGGAGGCTATATATAAAGTTTCAAGTGAATCCATTGAAGAAATAAAATATTCCCTTTTTTATCCCTTTGGGATATCCAAAGGATATCCGTCTTTAAGGTTAAAAACTATTAATAAATAAATTAAATCTTCCCATAACTACCTGTTTAAAATTTTAATATTTTTGAATTTGTTACATCAATCGTTAAGTTCCCAAATATAATTCCGTAATATTTGTCGTGAATGAATAGTGAATATTTTAACGAAGGTGAACTGAATGCGGGCATGCTTGTTAGTGTGATCGTAGTGTGTATCGACGGCTGCCGTGCGCGCGCTGTCGGTAATTAATATTAATACGAGATGTACTGGCACTGGTACTGTTTACAGCAGGAAGCAGCCGCTGACGAGTGGCCTGCTTGTTTCCGTCAGTGAAAGTGTGTCAAGTAGTTGGCGTACAGCGATGGCGGATTATAGTGTTTTGATACGGCCGTTGATTCTGTTTGGACACTTCGACATTAAGACATTTTTGTCTTTGGTGTTTGGAATCGTATGTTTTACTTTAATTAACAAAATAAGCCATGTTGCAATATCCATAAACGCAACATCTTTAAATGCAGTCTATATTTTCGATCCCCATTTCGTTGCAGCATTACGTGTAATATACTGAAAACCGAATTCAGGAATAGAATTTATATTCAGCGCATCTGACGTTCGTCTTTATAAAGGTCTATTTCATTGATGAGAAGCGAGCACTTCGGCGAATGAATGTAAAATTTAATATGAAATATTGAAATTTCGAAATGTCTAACAAAAATCTGCCTACCAACCGACCCCTGAGGTGCCTGCATGAGTGTCACAAAAATTTTATTCTAAAATTAGAATTTTTCTAAGGGTTGACCTTAATGTATTGCACAATGCAATTTGCTATTGATTCATTGATTTATTATTAATATGTACACTTAGATATACTCGTTTTATGTCTGTATCGGTTATATGTTTAGTTTACGCACAGAAACGCGTTCCGTGAAAGCTATTGATCGTATTACGGCCGTAATCGTAACCCGTCGTTCGATAACTCAGTTATATTGATAGCTATTATCGTTACGCCACGAATTACGAATTTTGGTCATCATGCAAATTGTGCCGTCTGTGCTTTTTGTGAACTAATCAATAGCAATGACGTAGGACTTTGCAAGGTGATAACAATTCTGTCATCTTGTTATTATTATGATTAGATTTCATATAATTTTAAACTTGACTAAGATTTATTTTTACCTTTGCTACATTAATATTTTTCTTTACTATATCTTTCATCTTTACTATGACTGTGATAGTTTGACCTTCCTTGCACACGTTCGATTATACATGTTACTCTTTGCAGTTTTGTTTTCATATCCTATACAATATGTTGTTGTGTCTTTTTGTTCTCGACATTGTGTATGTACATTGCTTTAACTATGAGTGTTCTGTTCTCTATAAATAAATTGTAATATTGAACGTGTATAGACTAGCATCTTGGAAACGTTATCTAGAAGTTCATGTTCTAGATATTTAAATTTATAATAAGGAAAATTTAAAACATAATTTCATGTTGTAACGAGTTATGGTTTCGGCTATAATATTAATTACATTGTACAGTATACATAGGTTCCGATAGATCTTCAGTTCCTAAAACTGAAACTTTATTGAGGAACGATGTACAAAGAAAAACTTATGTATAAAAAGTATTGTATTTCGTAACTGTTATTGAACAAACTAAAAGTAATATTGAAACGCTTATACTATGGACTCTTGATTTTATTTTAAAAGTATTGTTTGGAATTTGAACCAGTCACAATTTCCGATAGCATTGGTTCTGCATAGAAGTGAATGTTTAAAGAGCGCACCCGCGTAATTATAACACACGGCTCGACAAAAACTGCAGCATTAGTGATTAAATTATGAAACATCCGCTGTACCGCGATACCGCGCCTCCGACGGTTAGTTAACCCAGACTTTGTCCTCCAAGTTCAGCTGCCTTTGTGGCTACTTTGGCAACCTGGCCTTCGCGGTCTTGTTACGAAAATAAGATGAGAATTTGTAACATTACATCGTAGATGAATCCTATTAAATTTATAATAACAGTAGGTACTTATCATGTTTCAAATTCTGTAAATGAAACAAGGTATTCGAAAAGAATTTCCTGATATCTTAGCCCTTTCTCATCTTGAATTATAAATCGAAATCCTTTTGAAGGAGATGAAACGAAACGAAAGGCTGTTAAGAAATTTAGTTAACTTTTTAGAAGACGTTGAATTTCAAATTTCATAGGAAAAACAGACAACGGAAATTTTAATTTGGTGTAGGTACAGTAGAATAAATTGAAATAAATTTTGAAATAGGCCACTGTACGAACATTATCTGGAGAAAGCCAATTAGAATTTCATTAGGGAGCCGCATAACACACGCCGTATTAGTGTAGAGCTTACTTGCAGTGTACTCTAAATTACATTGGGGTACACTGGTTAGCTGTTATTAAATTAAATTTGTGCTAATCTTTTCTCAGCCTTATTCTCCTTTTGTTAGCAGTTAGGGCGCGCTCTTCTGAAGCCCATCTTCCATAGGCCATCTAAATAAGGAATTGTAACATTAATATTTCCCAAAATCTTGTCTGTTAATAAAAAAACAGTGAGCAACAAATCTATAATGCGCTGTTCCATTCTCTTAAGCGATTTTATGAAGTGAAGTAATAGGCTGTTAATGTTTTATGGCGGCTATTGCCTGTAATGGCAGCAATTTGTACGATGATTTGTAATTGATGGGATGTAAATGTTAATTGAAGGATATTGTTGAGCATTTGAAACGATAATTTGAATTTTTACGTGGATATGATGGATTATTAGGTATTGTTGTGGTTACCATACCGTCAGTAAAATGTTTTAGTGCTAGTATTGTGTCGGTTGGAATTTTATGTCTTTAAATGACTTCATAACCGAAGATAACTCTTATTTTATTGGAGGATGCAATTGTAGCTCAGGAATTACTTTGTCAGACCATTCGAGAGACCATTTATGTTGACATATTTTCACTGTTAAAATTATTATTATGATGTATTATGTTTGTATTATGAAATTATGATAATGTTTTAATGGATATGAAGTGATTTCTAGCATAAAGATTTAAGGTAATACGTGATTATAATCTCATCTCACCTACCTGATATTAATTGACGTATTCTGAGAATCAATATCTATGTATGATTATTGAAACACTGATAAATCATGGGATCACGCAACTCGCCACCGAAACACTAAAACCGTGCCATGCGCTGTAGGTATCATTTATGATAGTATAATCGTATCGTGGATGTAATTGCCCTCACTTTTCCTCGTTGGAAATTCCTTCAACCGTTTCATGTAGCTACACCGCGGTACATTGACGTATGTAGATGTTCATTTGTGATATTGCCTTTTTTTATTCGGAATGTACAGATCGCGCTGATAGCTTTTCAGCCTCTATTGCCTCCAGATATTGCCTATAACTCTGTCGTATCGACCGATATGCGCGTACTCTACTCGGTCGCTTGATGTGGAGTTCTTTATTGACGTCATAAATTGATTGTAATGAAGTTTATCGCTTGTAAAACTCCTTTAGGTTGTCCTTGAGACTACTGGCCGTGTCCGTTGTAACACCGAGATGTGGAAAGGTTTATTATACTCCTAAATTAATTTACAGTTACTTAAATTAACGCTATGTCTTTAATAAACCTCGTAGGAAAAGTAAGGTTTACAATTCGGAAGTAAATAAATATTGTTTTATGTTATTCTACTGTGATTGATTGAAATTTAAAGAGAGTTTTGAACAAGTATTGTTCATTTAGGTTTTCCGAGAAAGTTCAACAAAGTTATATCATTTTACCCTTTACAAAGTTTTCGTATTTTGTTATAGTTTTAAGAAGATTCCCTCCGTAACGGGAACGGTGGTCTGTTATCGATTACTCTACATTCTTATCACGTCACCTACACCTTTCAAGACCTTTCAATTAAATAAGCACATTATTAAGTTAAATCTCCATCGCATATCCCGTGGAAGGTCTCCGAGGGCGCGGTAATGCATTCATTTCCATTAACTCGCGTGCGAACGTCTGGTCGATCAACAAATAAATCTATTGAAATCGCGGCGTGCGGACGGTCCGTTAAATTAAAAACGAACAGAACTGTAGACAATATTGCTGCTAACGAGCAGTTTCTTTGGTCATATATTTTGTGTTATTGACTACAATTTATTTTTTATCTGAAGCACCGCGGAAACAAAGAGTTGTTCATGCCGAAGACCATCGATATGAGACTACAAAACGCGCGCTATCATGGAAAAGTATCCTCTTGCCCAATACTAGCCCGTTACTCGCACCACCGTGACGTTTATGTAAGAACTATTTCAGTCTAGCAAAGTTGAGTCCTGAGATAAAATTCTGCCTAAATCGGGTGGTTACATAAGTGGGGGCGGGTCTAGCTCGCTGAAAGCTTACGTAAGGGCGTTTGCGAGTTTGCTGTGAAATACAAAGGGTCATTTTAATTCGTGTCTCTTTCGCGGTAAAGCGTACACATGTTTCCACATTGTCTCGTGACTCTGTATTTGCATATCCGAAGCGACTCCGCGCTTTGTGAGTAAACCGTCCCTTAAATTCCTAGCACGGGGAATTAACTCAAGTTAACCGTCGCACACGATTTGGATTTTAAAGTAAACTAATTCACTGAAATCATGTTAGTTTTAGCTAGCTCGCGTTGTTTGGGCAAATCTTTTTATGATACTACGTTGACTTTGTGGAACTTGCACTTGGCGCTCGTAGCGCATCATTATTCGATTTCTATGTTTGTTTGCTCACGAACATCCTAAACTGGGGACCGAAGCGACTCGATGGCAGTGCAAACAGATGTCGACGGTCGGACGATCGAATCCCGTCCGGTGTCAATATTTACCTCAGCGAAGACGCCGCCGGTTCTACGGCGATGCAACGAAAGCTATCGTCGGCATAACAACCCGGGGCATCACAACATGACTGAACGGGGCACTGTACTTGTTTATAAACAAGATGTTTCACGGCACTGAACAATGAAGTTTTACGAGTCCGCGTAGGGTTTGCGGCGACTGGCGGCGGGCGGCGTGCGTACGTGTGCTCGCTGTGGCGGTCTGCACGCGACTAATGCTGGTGCCGCGAGGGCCGCCGCCGGCTTCCTAACTTCAGTTTCGAGGCCTCCACGGACATTAGTGTATGTTACTGGCAAAGGTCGTAGTTTTTCGCGGATGAAGGGGAAAGTGGATTTCACTCTCCACTTGCCTAGCTTTTAATTAATCTTTCGTTAATATCTCGTTACGCGGTTAAAGTGTAAGCTCAGTTTTAAGTTGTGGTCACTGGAACGTTAA
This sequence comes from Hesperia meskei straton, assembly GCA_018248915.1. NCBI lineage: Eukaryota > Metazoa > Arthropoda > Insecta > Lepidoptera > Hesperiidae > Hesperia > Hesperia meskei. Next base: position 2,099 of record DWJQ01000484.1, on the reverse strand, counting down.
TAATTATGTTAAAAGTTTTCTTATACGAGTACATAAACTGTAGCAACAGTAATCCAAATTTTTTAATTATTTTTGAGATGCCTTAAAATACCAATATCTTTTGACGATGCAGGCAATTCAACCATGACCTACATTGTTTGTTGACATTATATTCATTGGGTTTTCATCAAAATGGTAATGATTGTTGACGATGGAAAATACGGAAAACGTTAACAAAGAATAATGTAAAGCAAATCATTTATGTGCATGTGAGTCATGCAAAGTGTATTATGAGAGAAGCACTACAGAACAAGAAGATAATGAGGACTGATATATTGGTGTCATATAAGGGAGGTCAAGGGTTGCCGCGCCGGCTTTTCATTTTGAAAACATAGTACATAAAGGTATCATGTGGCGTTGTAACAATGTTGTTTGAGAATACCAATAATAGCTTTCACTGTTCCACTGTATCTTTTATATTGTTTTTTATTCGTGCCAATGCCGTGTGTGATTGTCGTACATAGTTCGGCAGTTTAACACATAACTGAAAATTTATTATAGTTAAAAAACAGCGACAAAAAAAATTTCTTACGAGCTGATGATCATCACGCGCCCAAACTGATGTACTTAGTTAATAATTGAACTTTTCGCAAACAAATAGATTTTATGTCAATAATGCCTTGAATAGTTGTGGAAAAGAGCTGATACTCCAAACTGTTGGTCAGATTTATATCATAGCTAAGACCACCGCAAGTACTTTCAATTTGAAAAAATTGCACTCACATCGTTTCATTAATTCAGGAGCTATGGTGCCACAGACATACACACAGACAGACAGGTAAAACTAACAAAACCCCTCTTTTTTGGTTGGGGGTTAAAACCGAGGTTCAAGTGGCGGTGGTCTAACAGCTAGCACCAACGCTACTTGTACTATGTATGAACTATGTACCTACTTAATAATTTTGGATTCTTACAATGAAATGAAGGTAGCAAACGAGCATGCAGCACCACCCTCCCACTGATTTTTGAATCACTAGACCTCTAAATTGTTTTCAGTCTATATTTAAGCTAAATATTTGTATTTATTCTGAATTCTGCGATGTAGACAACTTTGAAACATAATTGGTTCTATCTCAAGTAATGTTTCCATGATATGTCTTATAAAGAAGTTTTGATGAACCAATAGCCTTTATAGGATTGTGATGTGATGATAGCTTGTTCTATCTAATACCTGGGCAATACCTGCTACCAGTGCTACCCTGTTACCCTCTGCGTGCAAAACACCACAGGATAATGTTTTAGTAATTTAGTAACCGTAATCCGTAATCATGGTAACATTTTACTTATTCTTGCTGGTGCATGATGATTGGGTTGCTTACGTGTCCGGCTCCTACAGTGTCCCAGACGTTCAAAGGCGTTCTGACTTTCTTCATGTTGGAAAAAAGTTGTTACGTGTGATCGTTGAAACCGAAACGGTTTTGACATTTAAGGATAATGTATACGATGATGTTGTTGCTATCGGTAATCTAATCTACCTCCTCTCTCTGTGCATGTGTGTGTATAGGTGTAGGTGTTTGTATGTGACACCTGCGGCATCTGGAATAGTGATAGATTGTGTGAGCTTTTGACTTGCACATTATCGTTCGACAGTGTCAAATCTTTGTTTCTTTTGGTTAGTTCTTAGTGATTAAATCCATTTAATTCATGTATGTGCCTTTCATTGTTGTAGCAGAATTACAACAACAAACTACCTTCACAGGAACAATAAAACTGAATTCTTAATTAGGCAATTCTCGTTAAATCTGGCTCTGTATCTATTAAAGACGTGAGGCGTTAGACAATGCAGATAACGCGCTCTGAATCCTTAATGATAGTCGTACCTTTCTTTGAACCGTGAACCCCGAGGTAATTGATTTAGTCTTAAGTACTTTTTGTAACACTCTTGTGTAATACAACACTTCTGTTTTACACCGTATATAATTTTTTATTACTATGTAATATTAAAATCTTTGCATAGGAAATCTTTATTGTGAAACTTTAAGTGCTTGTTCATACTGAACACGCGGGCGCGGTGGCGAGCGCGCGCGCGGTGGACATTGACATATTGTCGCTACTGAATC
>DWJQ01000483.1:0-14172 GCA_018248915.1 Hesperia meskei straton | reverse complement strand
ATTGCACACTAGTACACTAGGACCACTACGTACTTATGAATGACTTTTTAACATGGCGGCCTTAGTTCCAATTTTTGCCATTTCAGAGATAAGTTGTGCGCGGTAACAAGACGATCACATGTAAACTACACACACGAACAATAACGTTTTGCTAAATACTGCAATATTGTCTTGTGAATATTACGAACAATATTATGTTTGCTACAAGTCTCTCCGTTGTTACGAGTTCCCGATACAAAGCACTAGATACTTATTCCTCAATCAAATATACCGCGAGCAAATGAATAGTGTATGATAATACTGATATTATGCTCTGAATTAATGCTTGCGTATGTATTACCTGGTCACAGTTATTTAGTCAAATTGATTAATGTGATTTATTTAAGTAAAGGTTGAATTTATAACGTAACACTCTGAATGCAATCTTCAGATTTTTTGGGAAAACTAAATTTGCATGGCGAAATGACATACATTAAACATATTTTTTATGTATTTGTAAATATGAAAAAAGAGTTTTTTTTCATACATTTACACAAAATAAGTTTTCAGGATGGAGACTAGGGAGAAGTTCTAAAAAGGTCGTAGAAAACTGCCAAATAAAGGTGGCGCCACTGTAGCTAACGGTAAATTTTAAAGACCCCGTCAAAATATGAGGGTGGATAGTGATTTTAAGAAGTCGGTTAAATACTGCAGTTTCAACAAATAGATACTCTAGTCACTACAAATAATAAATTTCTCTACTCAGCACACTCAGTCGACAACTGCTATGTTCAGTTCATTTCATATCCCTATTCCGTATCAGCGACGCTCTTGTGAAGGGTTTTTGACATGTTGTTTATGCTTACAGCTGGAAACTTTTTCGACTATTTTCTCATGACAATGGTTTACTTTACTTGTTTCTAGTCTCCATAGGTTCCAAACCTATAAATTTTTTCTAGTCTCCATAGGTTCGAAAAAAAATTATACATGCATAGATATGTATGTTAATTTAATGTAAGATTTTACTAAGTGTAGCAGTTAGCAATATCAGTCATTAAGACCTATTCACCGCACATAGTATTGAATATCAAAGTCAAAGTCGGCGAGTATTGAATATCAAAGTCAAAGTCGGCGAGTATTGAATATCAAAGTCAAAGGCGGTAGAATCAAAAAATTGACGTTCATAAGTGAATTTGTAAATTCATGGTAAATTCCCAGATGAAATAAACAGTTTGACTTTGACTTTGACTTTATCACTTATACGTCACACCTAAATATAGGTAGTTGTTGCTCCCGGCTCTGCTCGTTTATTTTTTTATAAACACATTTATGTAGGTACATACTTGATAGGTATAAATATTGGCGGTTGGCATCGAGGCGAATTTCTTTGAGGATCCGACTTGAACCAATATTTGAGTTCAACAAAATTAACTTTTATTATTTACTCCAAAAGTTGATTTCCTAATCTAACAAGTTATCAGTTCGATACTTACGTAGGAATATGGCGTAATTGAATCTGCAAAATATTTACATACGATAATCTAATAGGGCTTCACTAGGGTAGTGTGTTCCTGTTCACGCATTTCTTTGATGTTCGCCAATTCTTTCTGAGGCTTGTATTTTATTTAGGGAACAGTAAAGATTTCATCAAACTCGGCGAGGTAGTTTTTGTAATTGGGCCAAAAGGATATTGAAAGGAAAAAGCTATAGATAATATAATATTTCAACCATTTAAATTTAAATTATAACAAAAAATACGAATGACAATATTAATATAAAATAAATTAAGCTGAATTAAAAAGAAATTTAAAATTTCGAAATTATAAATCGGAGTCTATGTTTTTGTTTGAAGCCAATGCGGCAGAGCCGATATCACATGAAAATTATAAGACCCTTATTTTAATTTTACAAATAATAATAATAATAACGCTACACACTCCAAGCCCCACACTAGGATTCCCTGTGTCGTGGGTGCCATGGATAGCACACAAGTCAAGGACACACACCCAGACCTAGAACGGAAATTTTAATTCATCATTCAAATTGCCGCTTCACTGGGAATCGAACCCAGGAGCCATGGAACAGCGATCCGGCGTGTTAACCATTGCGCCATTCGGGTCGTCAAATTACAATTACAATTTAAAGTTACTGTTTCTACTCTTTTAGTGTGATTCACACTCAAAATTTTACTTTGCTGAAATGGCGTATGTAGGTCTGGGAGCTCTAGGATTTCAATATCAAATGTAAAATTTAAAAAATATGATTTATAGATATCTATATTCCATTCACAATGCTTTTTATTAGATATCCTACTACTTAATGAAAGAAGAAGACGTGCAATTGCTATATATTATTAAATTTATTTTACATTAAGTGCGCTTGCGAAAGTACAGTAAATATAAAGGGTGTTTCAACAAGAACTTTGTTTTTAAATTGCAACAAACACCGACAACATGATAGTTGTGACATTCAGTTTTTCGACGTATTCTTTGCAACAATGATGTGGTTGTTACTATGAATAAAATTTCGCTCTAAATTCCCATTAAAATAATCAAAATCCACTATGAAAAAGAATAATTTTGATAGAGTTGCGTTTCGTAAAATTCGTGATATTATTGAGCAGTTTAATATATTTAAATATGTAGGTAGGTATATGAAGTAAAAACTTTGTAGATACCTCTTCTTACGACACTCGCAGATGGAAAAGCATGTTGTTTGGCAATATTTTTTATCACAGTTACTTAGAAAAGAAATGATTTTTTTTTTATTATTAATTCATTATGTATTAAAATTTCGTTAAATGACAATACGAATGGTGCTTACAGACTATATAACTGAACATGTTATAAAACACAGTTATATAACATGTTTTATAAATTTGGACGATATGTCATTAAAAACACATCGTGTCTTATTATAAATGTTTCATTGTTAGACAACAACGTTAGATAGTGTGGACGTGTTATAAAATAGAAGTTATATAACATGTTACATAATCGGTATGCACACTCACACAAAAAACTTTTTGAACAGTAACTGGGGAGGCCTGGGTTGACCCCAATTTAATTGATACAATAACAACTAACAGAACTGATCAATAATCAGATCAAAGATCAGAACTCCTCATACTTCCTAATACCTATACTAACCAACTAACTGACACCGTGTGCTAACTGGACTTACCATCCTACTCAATTTTTGAGTTATCTTCTACTTCGGTCTCAGTTGTCATGGGTGGCGGCGGTAGTGCTATATGCTCGTCTGATACCATAATTACATAAAAAATACAACATTTCTCCAAGTTAGTTAAATCAGGCGTTACTTTGCGGAACTCCATTGAATTATCAACTTTAACTAAACTCCAATCGAAAGTCCATTAAAGTCTTGTCTAACTTTCCGACTGAAGTCTACTTGCCCTAATCGGGCAAAACACGTGTTGATTGTGGAATGTATTGTAGTGTATATCATCGATCAATAATATTAGAAATGCAGCTAGAAGTACCTACTAGTAGTAGAAGTAATTGAATCAAAAGAACAATAGTGTTCCGGATAGGAAGGTGTGAAGCCAGTTACACTTATTTAGAGGCAACCATCTCAGTCCTCAGGGGTAACAACGCATCTGTGACCGAATTAGAACGAGACTCATACTAACAATAACTACTGGACTATTACTAACATTAACTAACAGGACTAATTATCACTAACAGTCCCTGTCCACACACTTATTAACAAACTTACCAACTAATATTCAAAGTGGGCAAAGCGCCTAAGAAATGACGAACAAAAATGACTCGCAATTGTAATTATCTTAAGTTTAAAATTAATTACTTACTACGTCGATAGTAAATTTCTGACGTACCTGTAACAAACAAACTAAATTATAGTAGACTTAATATAAATGTGATATTTGAATGCACAACTCTTCGTAAGTTTAAACTTTATTCTGTTTGTTGTTTTAAACAAGCTAATCGTATCAAACAACGGGGTAAACATTCTAATGTAGGAAGATTTTTAGGGCCGACGAGACGACTACGACACGCATATGAAACTGAACATAAATATCGCACACCTACATAGATCTAATCGGAGAAAACTCAAAATCGTTGCTTTGAGTTATTGTGTGAATTAATGTGAGTTAATGAGTGAATATAATATTCAATATAGTGAATAAATAATAACATTGAAACTGTCATACTAATTCCTTATTAGTTGCATTCGAAAACAAATTATTAATTAATTTTGGGTTGTCTCAGTTTAAATCTAGTGTAGAATATAATCATCATGGATCGACTCATGTACTGCTGTGACTCCTGTGAGGTTCATAAATAAATGCTAGCTGGTATTAAGTGGACTTAAGTATGATTTTTCTTTACGATGTTTTAAAAAACATATAGCTATATAATTCATAATGTAAAATAATTTTATAAATAATTACTTAAATCAAACTACATTTATCGCATTTGTTACTAATGATGAATGAGCGACGGGCGATGAGTTCAAACAAACAAACGAGGTATTTTATTGCCACTCAAAAAAAAGTATCATTCCAAAATAACAAATTGTGCTTAAAATTTAGAAGCAAATGGAGAAGGCTCAGCGTGACCTGACAAAGGATAGTAATCCCATGCAGCGCTGTTTTTCAGACATCCCTTTCTCCCTACGTTGGTTGGCGGGAGTATCAGTGCTCCCCTATTAGCCGCTTACATTAATTATTATGTTATTTCTACTTATTAATTTTGAAGTGTTTTTGTAAAAAGTTAGTTATTGCATTAGTTCTGTCACTGATCCAATTTGTTACTCAATGACCTTTTCCCAAAAAGCGGTTCAAAAACTGGCAAAGGACATGATGACGCAAAAGGCTTACACAAAGTAACTGTAAACTAAAATAAAAACGGAACTTTAATGGTATTTTCCTTTTAATTTAATAGTCTGTCGAGAAGTCGTTAATTATAAACGCTAGCAGTGAAAGTAAACGTAATTATATAAAAGGGAGCCTGAACAGGGTGCGGTGGTAAATATGTTGGTTAATTGTGTTATCTTTTAATGGGCTGCGGGCAAAATAAACACTTGGCTTTTTCTCAACGTGGAGTTTAACACAATGGAAATTTTACTTCGCTGCTAAAACAGAACACTACTTATATTTAGTGGAAGAAATAATTAATAATGTTAAAATTCATATAAGAGACAACATTTATGAAAATTAAATTGTCTAACACAAAAGAGTGACTTCAACGTTGATAATTAATAAAATCATCGACGCAATCGAAGTCCACGCATTATTTAGGGTAACTCAAAAATCCCCGCCAGCTGTCGCTCATATTTTAAAAGTGCCACTCGGTAAGGACTAGCTATTGAATAAAAATAATTATCAAATAAGTTAACCCAAGTGCGAACCATACATAAGTAACTTTTATGATGTAGTAACTTTAATTTAACAAAAAGCATATACCTACTAGTTTAAGGAATCACGCCTTAAAACTAAAAACTTAAAAATGGACTGGTTTCCTGAGGCGAGGCAAAGCGAGTTTACTAGTACCTAAGCAGTAAAATATGCATTCATTTTAACATCTTCCTTTCATTGATTTTTCCCCTTAGGAATTCGACAAAATGTCCCTTTTTCATTTCACTGTGTCTCGACATCAGCAGTAAAAAATGATAAGTCGAATTTAAAAACACACGCCCTAAGACTCGTAAGCCCAGTTTGGTAAAAATAAAAATTTTCACAATGCTACGCTACGCCATATTGCAATAATAGTTTGGATTTTTACATTTTAGTTTTAAAAATTCATAGCAAGTGCTAGTGTCATTTGCATCGCATTGCCTTAGCTGAGTCAGGCCATTTCAGAGGCTGACCTTTTTATTCAAAAATGCAGAAATGTCGTATGGCGTAAAATACGAACTAGCAAATTATAGTTTTAAAAAGTTTTCGTATTTTTGCAATGTCATCCCGTTCTATTTTTATAATTTAAAAATGATTTTTTCAACTCCTAAGTGAGGAGACGTTTCATACTGTAAGAAACCGGAGATTTGAATGATGAGTTTAAATTTCCGTTTTGGGTCTGGGTGTGTGTCCTTGTCTAATGTGATGTCCATAGCACCCACGACACAGGGAATCCTAGTGTGGGGCTGTGAGTGTGATTTATTTATTAATAACTTAAATGTTAACTTAGGTGTTTATTAATTAAATTTTCTTTGCCATCACTGCCACTTATCTATCAATAAATAAATAAATCGTCTTTGTCGTAGAATAGTAACGGATCTGCTTTTGTCAAATTTTATTGGACAGTTTTACAAATAACTTTTATAGTTTTTAAATCACGACACAAAAAAGGGGTGTTACAAGTTTGACCTGTCTTTCTGTGTGTCTGTCTGTCTGTGTGATTGATTGATTTCACTGCGGTTTTTCATTTTTTTTGCGGTTCATTCGAAAGCCCGTTTTCGAGCGGGTAGTTCTTAGCTATGTTTGGTAAACCAGTACAATATATTAGAAGAATATCTCTTTTATCCTAAATAATGCATTTGACATTTCAGCGCCATCTAGACGTCACTAAAATAGTCCATTTGATAGAGGAAAGTTTAATTCAAAATTCAATATCTTCGGCAACTCAAGTGTACTGACTAACTGACATTCCTAGTATTTGGACTAACTATTCCTGATCCGAAATCTTTTTCCGTGTCACTCATATCATGGGCGGCAGCGGACAGGCCTCCGCCTTCTGCATGATTATTTGCTACCTTGAATCTATAAAAACAATGTACAAGATTTAGTTCGGCGCGTAGTCTATCCAATGCGTAAATGTCATATAGAAACGGAAATAGTGTTTCGCTAGATCCTAAAACTTGCGTCCGTCCAATGATTGTGCGCACCCATAAAACGGGATGTTATCCGGCCTCGGCGAGGAAACTCTGGCAATAAACGTGATACATCAGTTACTGTTTTGGTTTCAGAGATGTTTGTACGCACAGAAATCACAATAGCTGCTGGCGTAACTAACTTTATACAAAAAAGTAACTGACTTCAAAATCCATAAGTAGATATAACTCAAAAATAACCCGTGAGATGTCTCTCAAACATGTAGTCAAAGTTATGACCATGAATTAATACACGTTATCCTACTTCCTACTAATATTATAAATGCGAAAGTTTGTAAGGGTGTATGTGAGTGTGTGGGTTTGTTCCTCTTTCACGCAGAAACTACTGAACGGATTTTCATGAAACTTTGCAGTAATATACCTAAGACATCAGAATAACATAATTTGTTAAAATTTATAGAGATTTTTGAAGGGACTGGTTTCCCGAAGCGAAGCGAGGGCGGATTTACTAGTAGTACGATAAATCATAAAGCATACCTAATAATAACATGGACCCCGCCACAGCTGCCCTCATATGTAGCACCGCTTGGAAGAACAGCATCATGTAGGAAAACCACATGGCAGCACAGAGATCGTTGTACATGTGCCCCAATCCGTACAAAAAGTTCTGATTCACGCGCCACCATCTCCGTCGCTTGCATGGAATGCTGGAAAAAACAAATAGGTAGATCTAATTACTAGCGTACATTTTTTGCAGTTTATCCCACTTTTTTCCCTGTCAAATTTTCCAAAAAAAAAGAAAACAATTTCTTAGTGACCTTAGTGCTCCCCTACTCTCCCATAAGTTTTGCGTTAGTTAGTTTCGGCTGTGCGTTATGTATATTAGTTTTTTGCTTCAGCCAATTTGTACTGTTTATTAATGACCAGTTTCGGATTCAGTGTTAGCCAAATGGTTTGAACGTTGGACTTCCGAACAGTAGAACTGGACTTAAATCATACACGCACTACTCATTTTTAAGACTTCAAAATAGGACTTTTTTCTGTATATTACCTTATATCTTTTGTCTGTGTGAACCGATTTGGATGATTCATAGTTATAGTAGTCAGTAATTTTGTTAATAGTCATAATTAACGTACATTTTTGAAAATTAAATCATGCCATGTAGTTATTATTTATTAAATGGAGTACTTATATAAAGTTGTTTTGGAGTAAGTAGGTATATAAAAATGTAACCACATAAGTAGCCGCATTATAAAGTAACATGTTCGTTTTGCGACAAATTTATTTTTCCAGACGAGACCCTCCCTTCTGATAAACGAAGCAGAAAATTCGCGACACTATGAATCTATAAATACTAGTTACTAGTTATTTCCTTAGGTAATACTGATTGCTGATAAAGTAAACAAGCGTGGGAAATTGATTAGGAATCGCATTAAGTTTCGTATGACTCAATTATAGAGTTTGAAAAAACTAAAGTTTGGTCACTGATGTGATGATGAAACTTCGCGGAAAAATATAAATCAAGATGTTGCGTAAGTATGCGTTATGATAATTTTGCTATTTATTAAACCTTAGTCACTTAATAATTTATGTAAATATATTTTTTTTTGCTAAATGGCAAAACAGATTAATATTAGAAAACAATACATACATAGAGTTATTGGTTTCACTCTCCAGAAGGGCAATTTACTACTAAAGATCTGTTTTATTTTTTTCTGTTGCTATCTTCTTTGTTCATGTTAGTAAGTCTACGAGAGTAAGTCAGGAAGAGGTTGATTTAAAAAAGCTAGCATTGTCAAACAGATAATGTTTCAACATAATTAATAATGTTATAATAACTTTTATCGAAGATCGCACAGTTTTCCGTGTTGAAAATCGGCATATTATTTAACGCTAAATATAATGATTATACCTATATTTGCCTTTAATTTAGAGTCGTTAAACGAGAGAAAGGGTCATGTACTTAAGTCATGTAAGTCAAGTGTAAGTGGTCACCGCTGCGCTGTCCAAGCACATAGGCGTCATCGAACCTTTGCATGTGTGGTCAGCCAAGAAGGAAGCGGTAATATGTCAAATAGATTTATTCAGACCAATAAACTATAGACGGCCGGCAAAAAGTACGCCTCGCCTTGTAATACACACGGCGTCACTCGCACCAAAACGACCAAAGCTTTGTGTTCCAAAAAATAAGTTTAAATTTGTTCTAGTTCTAACTGTCAACATAGGGCATTCTATTGGTTCCGATGTGTGTTTCAGGAACACTTTTGCCGGCTTCAAGCTTTTGTTCACGGCACGCCGTCTATAGTTTATTGGTTATATATATCTACTCTACGTCGAATATACGTTAAATTTTTACTATGCCAGAAACATTTAATTAGTACCAGAAACAATTAATCAGTGCCGTCTCTATCATAAGTCGTATACGAGTACATTATGCGGATAGGCAGACATTTGTTTGTTGTTTTTTCATATTTAAAATACGCTCAATATATATGTTAATGAATGAATGATATTTGTGTACTTGTTTCTTCTACTTTGTAGGCAGATTTGATAGGTATTTTTTTGTTTCTAAATTTAAATATAGGCGTTATAAAACACCTACAACTTATCGATGGAATACATGAAATTAACACCGCGTCTAAAGTTACATTTTCGAGAGGGACTAAGAATAGGAAACGTCCTTTAACAAGGACGACAATTTTCATTTTGTGCCCCACTTAGTGATCGTAGATTGGATAAACGGTAAATTGTTCCGAATGCGATGCAACGATGGTAAACCTCTTAATATCTAGAAATTACCTTAATTCGATTTGACGTGGGAAGCCCTCTTCGTCTTCCTTTTCCGACATAGCTTCATTAACGTTGGTGGCTCCATATTTTGTGTTCATTTTTTAATTAAAGCAAATTAAATTTCGAAAATGTCTTGAAAAAACAATTACGTATTTTTTAAATCATAATATGCACAAGAGAAGCGTTGCACTCTTACACTTCGAAAAAGAAATAGGTAGCTGTTGACAGTTTCTAAAATTGTTTTATTGCACTGAACTATCACTGCCTATCGACACGTGTGCCTTGAAGGCTGCCCTACGAACTTGTGTTCAATTCCACCGGCTTATCCTGACGAACATAATTATCAGTAGCGATGATCTAAATAGGCAATCATGACTGCAATTTACTTACCAAAACATTGCGTTTCTTACTTTAGTTACTATGGTTTTTCACTACAGGAAAATATTAACAAAATACATATATCTGCAGGCTGCAGGCACACCAATTTAATGTTGCACACATTGCAGGAATGGTATTGTGGCACGAATAAAAATATAATAGTGTGAATAGTTTTAGTATTTATTATAGCAGAAGTTATGCAAAGTATAAGATTTTGCAGTCGTTCCCGATAAGAATTAGGTACTTATAACTTATAAGTAGTTGAAATCGTGGATTTCAAACATGTAAGTATGAAATGTTCACAGTTTGCTTCAATTTTTTAATGTTCATTCTTAGTTGGTTGGTCTTTGGACCGTGTCATTGTGCCCGTGACTTTACGAGTGGATATCGGAGAATACCTTTGTTTCATTATAATAATTATTAAAATTGTTAAAAATCGTAATGAATTTTCTTAGAGTATAATCGATTTGAATGAAAAGGATGCGATTTTAAACACACTCATAACTGTTAAGTATAGGTATTACTTGTTCTCCGTTCCTACCCACTTACGCTGTAATAATTATATGTTTTGTAAAATTTCTTGTACACGGAACTTCAGTGATACACTTTACCTACCTATGTTGCCATTTCTATCTATTTAATGGTAAATATTTAATACGAGGTTTGTATCGTTAAATGTGGCTAAGCCCACCTACCTCAGATATGATTCAGGTCAATAAACTTACCGAGGGCTTCCGTAAGTAGGTAGGTATTAGGTTTCGTATTCTTTATACAGTCGCTTGTCTACTGTACCGACAACAGTATTAGTTCATTATATTTTTTTATTTAACTATAGATACCTACAGATATTTCAACATTCAGATATCTCCTACATTGTACGCGTCTAATTAATGTAATGTTAAGTAGGTAAATACCGACAGATTGTAGAACAATAAAGGTTTTGTAATACTTAAGTATCTTGAGTACGCCATCTTGTTGGGATATTCGGATTTTCAAATTATCTGGATGACTGCCGAAAATATTATTCGGACAATAGGAGAGTAACATAAATAAATATAAGTATCTCCTTACCTTGTATAATTCTGATAAAATAAATAGTAAGTATACAATAAAGTGACATTTTCGTGCTTACCTAAATATCGAAAAAAGCATATTATAATAATATTATAAGTACGTCTTTAGAGGATCTAAGGTTGGTTGTGCGACTACCAACCCTTTAGGTACTAATGATACAAAGACCTGTTTCCAACTCATTCCTGCATCACTGTTTAATTATCACCCTAAGTGATGCAGATTAAAGTTGTGCACATCCATCTACATAGGTACATAGCGCAATTCGTGGCAATCCTCCAAAGTAGATTAATTGTTCGTTCCTGGTAAGAGCCTAGAGTTAAACCAGAGAATTAGTACTTACCTATTATGTACCTACCTACCACCGCCGGCATGGTACCTACTTAATTTATTGGTACCATTTCTATCGTCATACTAATTACTTTAACGACTGTGTTCCGGATACGATGGTGTGGAGCCACATACATTTTTTTAGAGGCGATCGTCTCAGTCTTTAGTTAGCAACGCATCTTTGACTGAATTAGAACGACACAATTACTAACTGGACTTAATCACAGGTAACACGGGCAATAAACCACCCATCCTAGTCTCTAAATTAGGTATTGTTGTAGATCGGTTAGTTGTCATGGGTTGCTACCTTAAATCCATAAAGAACGCTGAACTTTCATGATCATTTTTGCCATCAATGTAAACTTTGGAGTGAGCTTTCGGTGCGTTCAGACAAAGAGTTCTTCAAAGAAAATGTAAGAGTTCTCAGTTCTCTTTCAACGTCAGGGAAGCAATGGTGGCTCTTCTGGTGTTGCACATGTCAAAAGGTGGAACTTAAAGTCTTGAAGGCGCTCATTGCATTTTGAAGATACATATTATTGAAAAGTGGTATGGTAGCCAAGGTGATCTCGAGCAAGTAACTCGGCAAGTGACCCGGGTAAGTAAATCGGGAAAGTGGCTCGGGCAAGTGACTCAGACAAGTGGCTCAGGCAAGTGACTTGGGCAAGTGACTCGGACAAGAGGCTCGGGCAACTATCTCGAGCAAATCACTTGGGTAAGTATCTCGGCCAATCGATTCGGGTAAGCATCTCGAACGAGTAACTGCAGAGACAATGGGCAAGTATCTCGACCAAATTACTGGCAAAAAATTGGGTCAAGAACCTAACTCAGTCAAGTGACTCGGCCAACTAACTCGGGCAAGTACTTATCTATCTCTTGCAAGTACCTCGAGCAAGTGACTCGGGCAAGTAATAAATTATCCGTAGGTATTGTCAGAATTATTATAGTGTTTTAGGAAACATCTGAATTATCCGAATACCAAAATAAGGCGGATATTTATGTATATGGCCCTTCATTAGACTAATGTGGCATAGTGAAGAGACCTTCATATGGTATTATGAGCAATTGATTACCTAATAATGTGCCTGCTATTTTAACTTTTTTCACAATTTGTTCTGTGGCCGTCAACGTATCTTTTACGTAAGGTCTGCTCACTTTACAACAACTTGAGAATCGACAAACTCAAAAGACAGCATTCAATTATGATCTTTATGTCTCGGTACTTAATTACTGTTGTAAGACATCAACAGGTACAGGTACAGGTACGCCATCAACTCCGAACCGACACCAAGCATAGGAAGCGCAACTCAACCGTAACTACTAACACATAAAGATCTTAATAGAAATCTTTCATGTTTGTCGTCGTGTTACATGTGCCCTGTCCCCAGTCTTCCTTCTCATGTCTCGGCTGTCTAAAATATGAATTGCACGAATTTTCTACCAGTAAACTTTGGTTGATAATGATAAACTGCGACATGTGCACTCATTTGTCAAAAGTAAGTAATTAATTATAAAGTTGCTGATGTGAACTGACTCACATAGATACGGTCCAGAAATGGCAACATGATCTATGTATGCCTCTGAGTAACATTACTGTGGCCCAGAATTCCATAACTACTCACATATCTTCATAGGATTTTTTATAGTACAACCTTTCACTGCTGACAATTGTTATTTTAATATTTGGTGCCACGGTTAACGGCATTTAGGTATTTTCCTGGTTGTCCATCTACTATTTTGTAAATACTTACACTCCCATCTCAAATTAAAGGTTAATCACTCGGCGAGAACATTCGTATGTAATTAAGGTGTATATTTTTATGGCTGTGCTGCTTTTTCGCTCCACTTGGCCGGTCATTCTCCACTTCGACGTTCTTTGCCTAATTACCATAACCTTTTTTATTTTTCACCGAGTTGACTGGAGCACATGAAAATATGAAGCAATTCAAAGATACAAATTCAATAATTAATTTGGCATGTATCAAATAATGGTAGTTTTCTAGATGATGAGACTTAAAAAATTATGATGAGGTTATGGTAATTAGGCAAAGAACGTCGAATTGGAGAATGACCGTGGCAGGGGCACTACCGTGCCCCCAGATCAGACGAAGAACAAAAACGTCAAACACAATTATTTTGCCATAAAACAGCGCAGGAATGCCATCTATGAACACTTTTAGAAATTGTTATCACTGCTTAGTAAATCATAGAGATAGTGTACTACCTCTATGTAGTAAATAGTACAGCGATTTGTGTAACTGTGGGCAGATGTCGCTGATAGTCATGGAGTTTTAGTAAACTATCAACAGATGGCAGCTCTAACCACCATTTTATGTCATGAAATAGGTTTTTCTACGTTTTGGGGTGCTCTATGGAGTTCGCAAGGGCCTGAAGGAACTAAAAAATAATAAGGTTTATAAAGGTTTATTAAAATTAAAAAATGTCGTTGTATGAGACGTATAAGAATTTATTTACTAGTTGCTACCCGCGGCCGCGGGACATCGTCGAAAAGTGATACATGAGTTAAAAAACGACAAAACATCATTAGAATTTAAGTATCTCAAACGGTTGTTATTTCCGGGGTTAAACCACCTACTTAAAAAAGATCAATTTTCAATCCTTTTTTTTTCGCAATAAAACGTAACTTAGATATATCCCGCCTTGAGGTCAACTTCATTTGTATTAGTGAGTCCGAAATTTAGTTTGAGTTACAAGTTACAAGGGGTCAAATAAAAGAATCACAGTTTCAATAGGCTAATTCCTATAAGAAATGAAGGAAATGAAAGTAACTTCTACATTATAATTAAGGTTAC
>DWJQ01000482.1:0-14174 GCA_018248915.1 Hesperia meskei straton | reverse complement strand
CGCGCTCCGCCGCTAGTTCAGTGTGAACACTTGGATATTACGCCATAATATGTTTGATATTTCGTGACCGCGCCCGCGTGTTCAGTATGAACGAGCACTAAGATGTTATCTGTCGCGATCTTTTAAGTGCAGTTAAAACCATGTTCATGACACATGAGAAATCCGTAATTTTGTTTTATCATTTATTATGGAAAAAATGCATCAATTTAGGACTTATCGGAAGGTCCACTAAAGTCACAACATTATCTCAATTTCAGTAACTGGCGCGACCGTAAATGTAATAATATACAATCACAACTCACTCTCACAAACAGGCAGCGGCGCGCTCCAGTTGCCGGAGGCGCGGCAGACCAGGGACTGCGCCCCGAGCAGGGCGTTCCCGTTGGCGCACGAGAACCTGATCTCCGTGCCCAGCATGGTGCCCAGGCTGCTAGCCACCAGCCCGCGCCGGATCGGCAGCGGGGGGCAGTGGACGTCTGTGGGGAATGGTGGTTCAAATTGTATTGAGGGTAGTTTGATCTTAAGTTGTCATGGCTAGAGTAAGTGGTTTCTATTTCTGCTCTTGTAGAAATGCTTAAAACAAAAAACTGGCTTTTAGTAATTTTTGAGGGTTTAAAGACCTTCAATGTGGAGGAGTAGATGCTTGTTGAAGAACTAACCTTTCACTGTTCAGAACTTTTTACTTTCTATGCTGGTCTTTGGTCACTAATAAAGGTAAACACACTAGTAGTATTCGTTCAAAGCGTAAAAAAAACGCTAGAAGATTTGTCTTTAATTTCCTCATGATATCAGAAGCTTTAGGACTAAGTTATCTGAGGATTGGGAGAAGAGATGGTGCAAAATACCTTCGACAATAATCTCCACTTGGTGGCTCTGCCTTGCAGGAGTTTCACACCGGTATATGCCGGAATCCTCTTTCTCCGCGCCCAGGATGCTCAGCCGATACTCCAGCTGACTGTCCCTTCCTGGGTCGTCGGTCCAGCCTTCTTGGTACTTGCGGTCCACACTGAGAACATTAGAAATAATGGATTTTTTCCCTGCGCTTCATAAATTAGATTCTTGACGCCTAATTTTGATCTCTTGAAAGCCACTCCAAAATAACAACGACTGAAAATGGAGTATTTTTTATTAACTTGTGACTAGCCTTCGTCTCGCTTTCGGATGCTTATTTTTATTGCTTAAACGGCACTCTTAACATAATGCTTTTGTTATCCAAACATACCAGGCATATTCGTATTTTGAGGCTTGGCATTGAATTGTTCTAAATAAGCCGCTATTCCACGGCAATTTTCGTCTAACTCACTCGGGATAGAAGTGCGTGACGTTCCACTTGGGGTTGCCGAAGCGGCGCATCCAGAGGCACTCCATGTGCAGCACGGTGCCGGGGTACACCAGCAGCTTGCCGTCGTTGGTCTGCGCGATCGGGCCCGCCGAGTACCGGAACAGGATCGTTGGCGGCTTCTCCACTGGGGGAGAAAAGTTAAGGGTTTGTTGTCTAGCTGGGTTGTAGATTCGTCGTGTCTGAATGTATGTTTATTGTTTTTCCATTTTAGTAATTGAAGCTTTGGGCTAATTTTGCGGATTCTTACGTCAATCAATTTGTCTTTATCTTGCGATTGTTACTGATCTTAGGACAGTAATAAAATTTCGGTATCCGATCCCAGCATCAATTACTACTTCAGCAAAAAAGGAAATCCTGCTTCGGCAGTGTGAAGGTATAGTTGCATAATTATAATTATTCTAATGTTTCACCGCTCTCGGAACATTTACTTTTTTTCTTATTTACGGACATACTTACTGGCATAGTCATTCTCCTGATTTAGTCCAAAGCAAGTAGGTTTGGTTCCGTCCCAGGATCCTCCGATACATTTCCTCGTCTGCGAGCCTGTCATTGCGTATTTTCCGATGTCACTGCATCTGAAGATTTAAAAAGAGCATGTACTCCATTATTTAAGGCATTTATTATTATTTGGTTTGTGTTTGTTGTAAAGGAGCACGATTATTTTAAATATTTGTCTTGAAACCATTGTTAGACTACTTTAAGGCACGACTTGCTTCAAATCATGAAGAGACGTTGTATACCACTACAATGCTTGATTGGAGATTGGTGGAAATCTGTCAAATCACTTGGCTTAGTCTTAGTAATCTCAGTTTTATTTTTATGCTAAAAGAAGTCCTAAAGTTTTAATAAGTGTACCTGGATATAATGACAGCCCCAGGTGGGAAGTCGACCGTCTCTGTAATTTCCAGGTCGTTGAAGAACGACACCACGTGGGGCTCTTCATTTCTGAACGTACAGGTGTTGTTGTTCAGCAGTTCTTCACTTTGAGCTTCCAGTTCCTCTGTAAGTGTCGAATTTTCAGTTTAAAGAAAAATAATATATTTCTTGAAACAGTTCTCTCTACCACAGACCCAACGCTAGGATTTTCTGAAGTAGTTCAAAAGATACAACTCTATGATAGACAGATATTGTATAGAAGACAGAGTCTTAGCACCTTTGGGTAGATTCGCTTAGGATAAAAATTAGTAAAATTTACTTTTTTACTAAACAGAGATTCCTGTCAGTCAGATATGTATTTGGTGGGATTGAAACACGTAATTCGTGTTATTTAAAATAAAGTTAAATAAATCTCACTATGACTTACCACAATTAAAACTTTTCCCCACCCAGTCTCCTTGCTCGCATATAAGTTTCCAGGTCGTCTTCTCCCCCATAATAGAGGCTATACACCTGAACGTGATCTCAGTTCCATGAGGATACCCTTCCACTCCGAGGGTACCGTTAACTTCCGCTCCGTCGCGATATATCAAGGTCCCTTGCACCCTACGGGATTTTTGTCAGATTTTCAAAATACATCAAAGTTTTCAATTCAAGATAGTTCAAAGATGTATACTGAAAAATTAGAAACTGCATCAATTTATAATTGAAGCAATTCCCACGTTTAAGTATGAAAAACATGCACTACCAACAACGACGAATTCTGCAAAAAATTAGCAACAAAACACAAGCTTGGCCAAGACAAAGAGAAAAAAGCTAGATATACAGCCGTAGTGCTGTGTTTTAATCTGAACGAATCAAATAATTTATTTTTAAGAACATGAACAACTGTAAACTAAGCCCTGCCTTCTGAGGATTTCATCGGAATCGTTGGAACGATGAAAGTGATGAGACCGATAAAGATAGACTATAAAATCAAATGTTAGAGAGAGATGAATGCAAAGATTTTCATGAGAAGATATCCGAAACTGGTGATCATTTCAATGGGGATGACTCTAAACAAGAAGATGACGATGTGTTGTCTATTCAAACTGTTGTTGAAAGTGGAAATGATCAGAAATATGAAGTACAAGTTAGAGAAGCAAAAGTCCGAACCTAGAAGGCTCTCACCAGGGCTTGGCATCCCTGAACGCTTGTGTTCCCTTCAGTCTTTCCAGCCAGCAAATAAGAAACGCAAATTCTTTGCAAAAATATTATTTTTTTGTCGTTGTTATCCCAACAAAGGGCAAAATGATTAATGGCCAAGTTGTGTTCAAGTTATTGTTGTTTTTATTACAAAATCTTGAATACAACTTACACAGGTAAGGTAAATAAATTCTAATGTATAGCAACATAAATAAAAAGAACAAAAGAAAACCGATTGCGTCCGAAGCAGGAGGACCGATAAAATATAATAATTCCTTATTGCCAGTCAACAAAGTAAAAGCTTCACACAAATTATGTCGACCATGGCAAAAGATTTTGGATAATGAAATCCAATCAACAGAAAAAAAAACCACCACACATAAGCTACAATGAAAGCGTTCTTATAATTAATGAATAAAATTTATTTATTGAATTGCCGAATCTTCAGTGTCTTAGGTATTTGAAGAAAAAGGAGAATCAATTAAATGGCAATTTTCAAAATGTACATATTAAAGCACTTGAAGATTCCACAGTTCAAACGGCATATTTAGTTAATGATACTATTTTTATTAGACATTTAATTAATTGAAAGCTTATATCATTTCAATCATCTCATTTGATCCATAAAAAGTTTGAAAATTGTGTTACCTCGCTGGCGGACCGCACTCGGAAACTGCTTTCCCCTGTAAATCTGGTTCTAGCTCAGATATATCTTCTCTGACGATATCTGACCCACTCTGGTATTCCGATGTTGGACGTGGCCTTGAAACATTTGCTGAAAATTTTGAAATATGCCAAATATTCTTAGCTGTCCTAATGTATTATATTTTCAGTATCTCTTCTTTCAGGTAAAATTCTTGACAGCAGTATTAAGAGGATTGTGGTATTACAAGCTATAGCATTCACTACAACTGTCCCTCTCAGTAATATTGAAGCAATTCTGTTTGAGAAAATATTATTTGCACAAAGGTCTTGGTGAATCAATGGATATATCTTGGACAATTAATGACCATTTGTAACAAGAATCTAAATACAAATTTTGTAACAATACCAATCATAAAGATACAATAAGAGCTGGAGTTTTATTGCAATAAAAATGCCAATAACCTACCTAGCGGTCTACAAAAATCGTGAACCGTTGGCTGCAGCCGCCCAAGGTGGCAGTTCAGGGTAGCTGGTGGCGACCTGCCGGGCTCGCAGGCTATGTCCACTGAGGATGCGTGAGCCACTGTCAGACCAGCTCTGTACCCCGCTTCGTAGGTAGCTCCGTGGAGAAGAGGCAGTTCGCATGGTGCTGGGGACATTAAAGTTATTGACGTTAACATTATTTTTGCTTCTTAAACTTGCTGTTCAGATGAATAAAAAAAATGCTGCAAGGTCAGATTTTGAAGGGTCTACTTAAACAAATCGATTCAAAACTTACCGGCTACGCATTCTGGCATACTAGTAACAGCCCATTCTCCAAGCCAGCAGCGAAGATTTGTGGGCCCTTGAACATTATACCTGGAAAACATCGGAAAAATTTACGGTAAGATTAATCCAAATTACTTTTCTCGTAATTTCAAGGTATTAAAATTTATATGTTCGTACCCATATTCACAAGAGAAGTGTACAACTTGACCATTTGGCACAGGATCTGTTTCATTTAGCTCCTTCTCATCTCCGTGTGTCAACCCTGAGACCATTTGGCTCCCGAGACCAGAGTCTTGCAGCATGGTGTAAATGCCATACTCGGTTGTCGGCACGTGACAAGGCACTGCAAAAAGAACTCTAACGCTACAGGTTTAAATTCTATTTAGATCGGTTCGATACTCATACTTCATGCGCATTACAAAAAAACATTCCGAAAGGTGGTGGGAAAGGTGTGCTGTCTTGTGTTTACTCACGGATTTCACATTTTGGCTTCTCTGGTTTCCATCTCCCTCGCACGCATTTAGCTGTTGCGTTTAACTCTAAGTTCAAGCCGTAGCCTTTGCCGCAAGCAACTCTGACGATGGTGCCTGAAAAGTTTATGAAATGTAATCACATAAATGTTCAGAATAAAAAATAACCGTGGTTTAATAAGAAAAGATATTGAATTTTCGGTAGTTAACGGATGTGGATGAATTCTGGAATATTGTACGCCCCTAAAACGAAGAATAAGGCTCATCTAATGGTGTACAATTATTTTTGACTACCCACAGCGCATAAAAAATATAAATTATTCGAGGAACTTACCAGAACTGAAGGTATTATTTGGATCCCTTCCATATTTAACTATTTCTATATTGACATAAGGTTCGCTCTCTATTGGTTCGCAGGGGCTCTTCGGCCTTCCCTTCTTACCCTTTTCCGTTTCGGTTTTGTTCCCATTTTCAGCGCTTTCTTTAGTCTCGGCTTCTTTCTCCTCAGCGGTTAATGATTCGCGTTGGCGATTTCTGCCACCTTTTCCTTCGCGTCCTCTGTTAATTATACAAAATGAAAATCTCTAACACAGTTTTTTATAAATTAATTCATAAGTTTCTATAAAAACAGCTTTCTGCTTTAGTTCTGTGATTGAAAAACCTGGATCGTGATAATAACGTAATAATTAAAATTATTCAATATCGATTTACTTACGTTTTGGGAACTGAAGCCGTAGTCTGATTAAGTCTATCAGTCTTTCTACTTGTTCTTTTATCGCGCTTTTCTATTATATTATTGACAACTGTAGAATTAGTGTTGTTATACTGTATTGGAATGACAGCTACTTCCTTGCTATAAACTTCATTTTTTGTATCATTCTTAGCTTTCGGTTTTAATGGTATTACTTTCAGTGAATCACTATCAGGTTCCTCAATCAGTTGTGCTACTTTTGCAGTCGGGCGTATATTCATGATTTCTGTATGTGACTCTTCATTGATGATGTTACGCTTTCTTCTTGACTTCATTGATGTCACAATAGGTTTAAGAGTAGTTGCACGTACTTTTTTGCTTTCAGCTCCTTGCAATTCAACATTAATTTCCTTTTTATGTTCTTTTTCTAGCTCAGAAAACTCACTTGTTTTTTGATTCAAGTACCTTTTTCTACGTTTATCAACATATTTTTCAAAATACTGATGTTTAAGCCTGTTGATGTTATCGGCGATTTCTTCATGTGATTCAGAATCGTGATCAGGAAACATGCCACCTTTTAAAACAGTAATATGAGGATTATCTTCAAATTCTGAAGTGTCTTCATATTCGGGGATTTCTTCATGGTGAACCACATCTTCTTCTTCTGGTTCGTAAACTGGTTGATAGGAATATAACCTGTGACCAATAGGCTCACCGTGTACATTATAAACAGTATATACAGCTGTTGGAAAGTTTTCTCCATCTGGTGTATCCTTATCCGAAGGAACCATGTCATCATCTTCCAAAAATTCGACATCAAATTTCTTCATTAATTTGAAATTAGCATGTCTTAAAGTGGGTTTTTTTGTATCATGATTATACTTATCATAGAGTTCATCTAATCGTTGCTGGTTAGGATTAAGTGACTGACGTCGTAGGTTGTTGTAATATTGGCGGAGGTAAGCAGATCGTCTGTGACGAATTTCCGGATCTGTTATAGATCGTCGTCGTCTGCTCCAGCGTATTCGGGGATGTTGGTATAAGGTGCATCTGGAACAGAATATAATTTAGTAAATTGATCTTCAAAAATTGTAAAGCATGTAACAGGTTACAAGAAAAAATATGGAAATTGTTTTACTTTGGCAATTCTCTAGGGCTCCAATGGCCACCAACGCAGGTTGCTCCTGGAGGACCCTCGGACAGTACGTAGCCTTTGTCGCATTCATACATGATCTGCTTATTGTTTACCACCTAGAATGTATTGAAAATGAGGCGAAAATGTTATCTGTTTATCGACCAAGTTTTTGGATTCAATAAATTAGGAAGAATCCCAATATAAATAATAATAATGAGAGATAACTTACTTTTTTCACATAGGGACGGTAATCGTACAAGCCCATGTTTCCGACCAGCAGTACTTTTCCATTCTCAATATAGCCCGGAAATGGGCAGAATACTGAAATCAAAACAAATAGGAAGTGACACGCGTATTTTCAAGTAAAAATTATTATGAAATGCTCTCCAATTTAATAATGCTAACATTCAACAGGGAATCACAGATGTTTAAGGATATCCATATCAACTTTCTCAATTCTTTAGCTAAAACGGTACACACCTTCTTCACATCTTGGGGTTTCGCCGCTCCAGTTTCCAAACGAGCAAATAACAATAGGATTGCCCTTCAGCTCATACCCGTCCTTGCATCTAAACCTCGCTTTCATTCCGTGTTCGGTTTTTGGAGCTATCACCATTCCGTTTCGTGGATATTTTGGCATTTTTTTGCATCTGAAAGTTTTTAATGTCTTTGGTTTTAAAAATGTCAGGGGGTAGATAATTTGTTATCATTAAACAGCAAGTTTGTTCTTTTACGGGGAAAATCATGTAAAAAACCTTGCAATAACATTTTATACATTATCATTACCATTTGAGAAAAGCGATATTGAGAAGTACTTTTGAAAGACTCCGTTAATTTAGTGATTGCTTAACTACAACATTACTTTTACCGTGAAACATATTTTATTTTTTCGATAAGGGGCTTTATATATCGATCGAGGAATGCTTTATGAAATTGAAACTGTTCAAATTATGTTAAGATATTTCATGACAAGCCGTATTTTACCGTCACAACCTTACATCATTTTGGAAAAATACATTTTGTTTACTTTACCGAGCTGGTTGGCATCTAGGTATTTGTGTCCAAGTGCCGTTGTTGCATATGACCGCCACGTTATTGGATGGAAACTCGTAATTCTTCTCACAGTCCACGACGATCATGTCTCCTGCAAAAACGTATTGTTGTTGTATTAGCTTAGATTCCCAATCTTTACCTTCCTGTGTTTAGTCCGTGTCTTTTACACTTTCATACTCATCATTGACAATTGCTGAGATTTATGTATAGCAATTTGTATAAGTTTAAAAACGTATCTTTTTCTATCAGAATATGATGCTCAATAAGAGAAAATCGATAGTGTTCTCATTTAATCGCATGAAATTTACTTCTGTTATATTTGAAAATCGAATCACCAAAGATAACTTACCATGCTGGACCATGGATGAACTGCCAACGATCTGAGTATGGTCTTGCGAGTCGTTCCCTCCCGCCTTCTTCTCCATTAGAACTACTTTTCCTTGGGACACGTGTGGTACTACACATGGGGCTGTAACAAATTTAGGTTCTTGACATAAAGACTTCATGTATTTTCAGCCGTCTATTGTATTATATGAGTTAATATTTAATTGTGCAATTAGAACGAGGTTGTTTATTCATCACGTGAATTTTACGGACTAACTATCTGTACCATTTTGTAGCTATTTAATTAGACAATTTTTCAATGCAATTTTGCATGCTCCACAAAAATGAATTAGGGATCCATTTCCAGCCGCGATGACTTACCTATTTGATAGATAATGTTTGATTTCGGTTCTGGGTTATTTAAATGTCTAAATTGTATATCTAAATGGCACCCAGGAGATTGAAGAGCAGACCTGATGTTCACACCATTACACTAATTGTGAACTTACCCAGACACATTGGCAATGGATGACTCCAAGTCCCATCACTCTGGCAGATTGCTGAGCCGTTTCCTTCCATCTTCATCCCGTCTTGGCATCTAAATATTATGGAGGCGCCCAACCCGGTGCCGGACGATATGTTTTCCAGCCATCCATTCCATAGCTGGCCTGGGTGTCCACAGTTTATCTCTGTAACCAGTAAGTTTGTGAGAGGAAGAACTATTTTAAATCTTTTCAGTTTGAGGAAATTTCAGAGCCGATGCAGATGATTTCAGAGCAGCTGAAAATTATGTAAGTACATTTATGATCGAATATAAAATAAGGTAACTGCTGAGTTTGCGATGACAAAAGTCATCGCATTAGTCGGTCATCTATGGTCTCAAGACATAAAGATTTCGAACTTAAAGTTATCGCTAACATAAGTACTATGTTGCTCAACGGTTCAAAAAGTTGGTTATCAAAAAAGTTGTAAGGTTTTGTAAAAATTTTTGGGAGTTTTACCTTTACAAATCGGCTGAGTGCCAGACCACTTCTTGTCAGCGCCACATCGCCTGGTGGCGTCCCCGACCAGTCGGTATCCATACTTGCACTCATACGACACAACAGAGTTGTAAGCACACGATGTGTACACCGCCTTGCCGTGCCGCGGCGCTTCTGGCGGCGGACACTGCACCTGCGTGACCACTAGATGGCGACAAGCGTCGCTTTATCTAATTCTTAATACCAATCATAGATGGCGTTAAAATACATTTTTGGAAATTTGAAAAGTATAACATTTAAACAACAATTTAGCGGGGATTGATTAATCTGGGATGTGACATGTTTTTTAAATTATCTCAGTTAAGTTTAAAGACCTTTATTTTTAAAGGATAAAGAAACATGCAGAAACAAGTAAGCGCCACATGCACTCGACGAAATAAAACAATAATGTCATATTTACCTTTATTTCTCTACAGCACAGTACAAGTTAAAGATAAAGAAGTCTTTACAGTAAATTCTTGCACGGTCAACATCGAAATAAGCTTCGACTACAAATATTATAAGTAGGTAATCTACAAACATGTAGCTATATAGGCTATAGGCAGTAAAGGTATCATCTCTGATAATATCGTTTAATAATTTCACCATGGCCATTAAAATTTAGACTCATGAAATTCGGAAATCGCAGTACTAATATTATAGAATTTAAATAGAACAACAATTCTATATCGTAGTTGTAACAATTTTAAATTCTACGGAATGTAATGATTGATTCAAACTGTCACTTTCTCTCCCTCTGAAGAGCAGCAGGAAAGGAGAAAAAAAGATGTTTTAAAAATTATAAATTACAACTAACTTCTCTAATAAAATGTCTAGATATCCCACTGGTTTTTGGAAATTTTTGCTCCCACATATATTTCCGGATGAAAATTTTGAGGGACCAAATATGTACCTTGAGAAACGTCGTGAATAGGAACAACTTTAAAAGCTAGCAGGTACTAAATAACTAAAATTAGGGATAAAGTAATGATTAAGATTTTAATGACGTGCTTCCTTAAGTTAATAAGATATTTGAATAGTTAATAAGTTCCAATTAAGTGGGAGATCCGATCAAACTAATTGCATCATGACAATGATATTGCTGAGTGATAGCCATGATAACTCGTTAAATACCAAGCGCCATGCCAACTAGTCACCGGCAGAACATGTAGACATTTAAATCCACGAACTTTAAAACCATGCAACATTCCAAAATTAAGGACGACACTGAAATCGGCAACTACATTGTCACGAAGCAATGCGAGAAACGACAACATTATAAATTTTGACAGCTTTAATGATGAGCCCGCACCTGGATACAATATCGATACACCAATAATGGCGACTAAAATTAACGAAATCGTTTTAGTTGTCTAATAAGTGCCTATGTATTAACTTTAGCCTAATGCCAATTAACTAGAGTATCTCAATTCGAATGCAGGAGATCTAATAAATCTTAATCATCATTCTATTATAACATGAAAGTTTATTTTCTTAGCAAAATTAAAATCTAAACTGAACAACTATTCCAAATTTCGGACGGTCACGGACAGACTCATCACTAAAGCCTTATTCAAGTATCAGGTCATCAAACTACTTACGGACACAGGTCGGGAGCTCCTTGGGCGCCCAGGCCCCGTCGGCCTGGCAGTAGCGTTCGGCCTTGCCCACCAGCTCGAAGCCCTGGCCGCACTGGACCACCGCGCGGCAGCCGAACGTGTGGCAGTCAGCCGTCACCCAGCCGTGCGGAACGTCACCGGGCTCGCCGCAAGAACGGGCTGGGATAAGAGTACCACATGAGACAAGAATGAGTACACCGAAAGACATCACTAGAATTTGAATGACTTTTTGATAGGTTTCTTTAATATGTACGATATATGTTTCGATCACCAGTGTCGATTG
This sequence comes from Hesperia meskei straton, assembly GCA_018248915.1. Taxonomy (NCBI): domain Eukaryota; kingdom Metazoa; phylum Arthropoda; class Insecta; order Lepidoptera; family Hesperiidae; genus Hesperia; species Hesperia meskei. The sequence continues at coordinate 2,764 of DWJQ01000482.1, read as the reverse complement.
ATGATTTATAACCTTGGAGTTGAATAGGTGAGTGTCTATGGATGTTTGCTATAATATTTCTAGTTTTGATTTTGATGTCCTCCTATTTTGAAATTGAAGAAGTGGATGTCTATAATAATGGAGACTATTTTAAATAATGATATTATGAAATCATGAAAGGACGAAGAAAACATAAATATTGAGGCGAGGATATTTAAAAAAAGGAAAAATTTAATAATTTGCAGTGCTAAAAACAAAATAGTGTCGTTGATTAAGACAAACGACGCATCTACATTAAGAGTACTGGGCTCAGATTTCATAAATAAAGTACTGTTTTATATTTCATACTTATTTGCAGATAAGATGAACTGCAAGCTCGAACAAAAATTCACTGGAATGTAGGTTAACAAATAAGAAAAAAAAATCGGAATCTACGTTGGTGACTGCAACAAAATACCGCAAAATTTTATTTCACTTCCGGGAAAAGTTAAAAATTTTCAATGTACGAATCAAGCAAGCCGCGAAGACGTGTTTTGGTTGAAAGAAAAGTTAGCTGAATTTAAGTTTGTAATGTGAAGATTGTTTTATTTCTGTTAAAAAGTTTATTCCTGACGTATGTACTCTTAGCTCTCGGAATTCAGCTTCACTTTCCTCATTTACTGTCTTTTGTTGGTGCGAAAAATGATAAGAAAAATTTATGTACGCGGGTTTCCGACAGGTGTTGGTATCTGGTACTTGTAGGTTTAAATGTTATCGGTACCAATACATTTACTTACTTAATAAAATGCGAATGGTAAATGACGAATAGCCTAAACAATATGACACGTATCTTTATAGAATATTATTGTAGTGAAGAAGAACTAGTTAGTAAAGACGTTTCAAAATTATTTCTCTAAAAAGAAAAAATTGAGTAGAGGATTGCACAATCTATTCTATAGCTTAGTTTTCGAAAAAAAAAAGTTTCATTTTAATCCCTTTTTGACTACTTCGATTTTAAAGAGTATAAAATGAAGTTGAAGACTCCCAACTTCCGAAATAAAAATTATTTGCATCTGAGTCTTGAGAAAATTTTGAATGATTATGAATTTTGTCAAATATTTGTGAAATACTTTTGTAGAATTCAGCTACGTAAGGTGTGAAGTTAGGTAACTCGCGCCGCTCTCAATTTCAATATTTTATCTCTGTTCCGAACTTTAAGACATTTTATTGGCGTAACATAAAACCGTCTATTCCGAGCCTCTTACACTTAATGAGGCTGTTGATAGGAACCATAAAAAGTTTCCCTGAGAACTCTGCCGCAATTCAAATACTGGATTGAATGGTAATAATATGGGGAATCAAAAATTTTTATAAGTAAAAGTTTTTACGATGGAATATCCAGGTATCAAATTTTAATAGAAAAGTTCTTTTATTCTCTACGCTCGTAAAAATTGCTAGTAACTTACGGAAATCATCCGGTAATGCAAGTATCCGGCTTCCTCTTCGGTCGGCAATGCATTGTTGACGCCTTTATGAGGCTTTTTTGGATTTGAGGAAATTCAACTTGTGTAATCAATTGATAATAAATTATCGTTTTGACCAGTCAACAAATCTTGCCTGCATTTATTAAACTCCATAACAGACAATGACCAAAGAGACCTTGAATGATCAAACCAAGTTGCAAGGGTACTCACGTTCGCAGTTGATGTCCGGGCCGTACCAGGAGGCCTGTCCGTCGATGGCGAGGCACTTGGCGCGCGGGAAGCCGTTGGTGGTGTAGCCGGTGTGGCAGTTGTACTGCACCGTGGCATCCAGGTCGAAGGTGGCCTGCTCCGGCAGCGCCGAGTGCCGCGCGTGCTCGATCGTGGGTGGCTGCAGGCAGTAGACTGGGGACACCAGGGGAATTTATATTTGGGGACAGCAGACAGGGCAGTAGACTACAGTTTGGTTAAATGCTGTTAGTTGGGCTAGCTAGACCTATGCTTAAAGAAATCCATGGTGAGAATCACAAGGAAATGTTTTTTTATTAACAGTTAGAGCTAGAGTTTTCTATTTACAAGGAGTCTTGTTAGTTATAAAAAGTTTTAACTAAATAAACATTATGTTTCCATAAATTAGGCACTCGCCTTTTCTCTATCCTCTAGATCAGGTGAAGGTGATATTTGTGAGTCTCTAGTAATCTTAATGATGAAGAAGACATACTGTTCTTCTTGCAAGACGGCGGCACTCCGGCCCACGTGCCGTCGGCCTGGCAGTTGCTGCTCTGCAGTCCCACGACGTGGTACCCCTCGGGGCAAGAGTACACGGCTCTGGGAACGTCACGAACATATCAATAACTCTCTGTGTCATGGACAAGGACTAGAATTCAAATTGATAATATTGGATTTGCTGATGGGCAACGCTGACTGCTCATAATCAAGTGATGTGTTATCTTATTATTAGTTAACTGGGACTGGACTGGACTTAGTACTTACTTAGCCCCGAACTGTCTTCCGTTGATCAGAGTGACTGTTCCAATCTCTGGCTGCTCCAGCTCAGGGCATTCGCGTTCTGAAACAAAGTTAAGGACAAAATTTTACTTAAATAAAAGCCTTGAAAAAAATTGTTATTTCAATCGATTGGTGAATAATACAGTTATGAAAGTTTAAAGAAATACGCTTTAAAACTTCTGTTGCTACTAAGGGACTGGAGTCCCGAAGCGAAGCGAAGACGGGTTTGCAAGTAAGCTGAGCTACAACCCACTAATGGCCCACTACTGAGCACGGGTCTCTCCTCATTACTGAGGAGGCCTTGAGCATACTCCACC
>DWJQ01000481.1:0-14175 GCA_018248915.1 Hesperia meskei straton | reverse complement strand
AATTTTCAGTTCGGTCGCACAGCAAAATCCCTATCTCCTCCAAGCCTGCCGTAAGGAACTTCGTTCCAAAAATAAAATAAAATAAGTAGTAATTTGGTTTGAACGTTGGACTTTTGAACGAAATTCCATGGTCACTGGACTTCCGAACGAGGGGGTACATTTCAAAAATGATGTGCGTCTTATATTTTGTGTGTGGAAACTTGAATACTTCTCTTTGATTTTGATTTCTTCATTTTGTTCTCAAACATACCTACGTGAAGTCTGCCAATCCACACTTGACCAGCGTAGTGGACTACTTTTCTCCCTACTTCTCGCCCTCTATCTGTTGTTACATGATGTTATCATTGAAACGATATAAACGATAAGTAGGTATAAATAATTGCAATCGAAAACAACGCAAACGCCAGGTTGATCGCTAAAGGTAAAGATTCTATTCTAAATACTTTTACACTGCTTTTACGCTGTGTTGTCGGTTTCCTACAGCTCAATTAATCAATGACCGTTTTATAACAACATTTAATGAACAGTTACATAAATAGCAGTTTAATTCCCGTGACTCCGGTCTGTAGACGGTCCAGGGTTCACAGATTAATCATGGTATTGACTGAGTAATAAAACTGCTTGGCGGTGTTTTATCATCGACCATAACTTCGCCGAATAAATACGCAATTTAGCTCCATTTATTTTAGAAGCGGTTCGTTACTCTGTGCAAAGTTACGGCTATAGCTTGCTGTACTGCTGTTTGCGCTTATGTTATGTAATCCTAGTACTTTGCGAGAACATTGTTTATGGAAATTGAAGTTGTGAGGGAAAATATGACTGTGTCTTTCCCCTTTTTATTCAAAAACTTGCTGACCCAGGCCCAGCAAACGTTGTTATTCAACAATATATTATTTTATGTTTATACGTCAAACTGTGCATGGCCTATTAAGGTGAAATATAAACTGTTTTTTTAGGTAAGACCTTGAATAATTCATTTGTGAAAACCATTACTACATATCTTTCATTCAGTAGTTTTTTGTGATGCGTGTCAATACATATAAATAAAATAAAAAAATACAAATAAATTATAGGTATTTTCATAAGAGTATGATGCCAAGTAAAAAAAGTGGTAATTGCCACCCATGGAAGGCATTGACATCAGTACCGCATAAAGCATCACTTCGTCAGATAATATTCGTGTAATGTTAATTGAGTCATTAATAATGTTAATAGTTATTACAACTCGACTAATTTGATTACGTAGGGAAATTGAAAATTGTATGGCACGTTATTTAAAATTACACGCAATTATGACAATTCCATCAAATTTCTATGTACAGTCCGCCCAACTTATCTCTGAAATAGCAAAAATTGGAACTAACGTTGCCATGTTGAAGAGTCATTCATAAGTACGTTGTGGTCATTCATCTGTCAGTTACTAGTGTGCAATGATTGGTCAAATGCGTCCAACAGCGCCTCTTTCATTTCAATCTTAAGTTGGGTTTACTATATTGTAATAATTCAAATGTGAAATCTGAACGATATTTTAAGGTTCTATACAAAAGTGTTAAGTCTTAAGTCTGGCAGTTTTCATGATTTACTGTTTCAAATAATCCATTCATACCCTCAGTTAAGAAAACAATAAATGAATGTATGTATGTGACTTCTTGAAACTTACTGGGATTATGAATGGATTGATACTGAAAATTGTCAGTAGACAGATGAAAGAAGACAGACTACCTATGTACCTATCTTATTTATTTTTCTTTGATACAACAATACCTATACTGTGTTATTATTCAAATTTGGATATAACTAAATGTTATAGAACTGAAAGGTAGAGAATGCAAGTCAGCCTATTTTTATACCTAGTTATAGGTTGTTTCCATAAAGTATGAAATAAATAAATGTAATGTAGACGATGCTCAACGCATGTTTCATCGTAACATTTCAGATGAATTCGTTTAATCGCGTCCTAATAGGTAAATATGACAGAGATTAATGGTACTCATATTTATATATTATAATATTTTTCTCCCTCAAGTATAAGACAAGATGTCACACGCACTCTCGGGGGCGATCATGAAGCAAATATAGTGCTTCATGGGGGCAATGCCAGATTATCATTATTATTTTTTACCGAAATTGATTTGGTGAGTCTTGCTTCATGTTATATTTGGAACTTTTGTTATAATAGGTAAATGATATTATAATAAATAAACTGAGATATTATGTTCTCACGTCTTCACCATCTTAACGACAGTCTATACGATAATTTTGTGTAATTACATTAAATTATCGTCTATCATATCAAATAGTTTTTTAGTCGCAGGGACTCTGACATAATTAAGATGATAATAATATGATACCCCAGTCTGTTTATCGTTTTCAGAAATCAAGTATGACGAAGGCAAGTCTCCTGTCAGTCAAAAGTGTCAGATATAGCGAAATTTTGGGTTACGTTGCAGTCGCGTAGCTCATAAATAGCATTGTGTGTGAAGAGCCAATAGAACAGTTAATAATTATTGTTTTTATTTTGTCCCTCAATACATCGCACAACAGTACCTTCAGAGTACCCTCAGGCTATGTTTATTTTCTTTTTTAATTTTGTACTTGTAAGAAGAAAGACTTTGAAAGAACATTTTTAATACACCGAAATCATTTAGGGTATGTACCTACTCGTATATAGGTCATTTGTTGAAACAAGTTTCAATAAACATTTGTTGTAACATAATCCAGTTTGTGAATATAAAATTACAATAGAAATTAAAGTACAAGTTGTGATTGATTAGTGTTCCAATTTATTTATTGTGGGTAAGATTTTTCTTTAGAGATCCCAAATCAAATCAATTCACTTATTTTCTGAGGAGAGTAATACTTTGAAATAGATCCCGGGAAAAATACTTGATCCGCTGGATTGACCTCATTACGAAGACTACGAAGCTGACTGCCGACTGTCGATTCAGACATATCAGTGAAGTCACAGTTCCGTCACAGTACCGGCAAATCTTTCATACTAACAGCACTGACACTGCACTGACAATGCCGAGAATGTATGAAAGATTTGCCGGAACTGTGTCGGAACTGAGACTTCGCTGATATGTCTGAATCGACCCTAAATCTTCACGAGCGAGACACATACAGCCACGACCAACCGCACAAATGAGGTAGCTGTACGAGCGAGACAATATAGCTACTACCGCAGGTGCAAGCGAGACAGCATTGTGTTCCAGGCGGAGCAGAAGGTGAAGCAGCGCATCCTGAGCAGCCTGGGCACGGAGCAGATGTTCCGGCTGCTGGGCGACGGCGACACGCGCGTCATCATGAAGACCCTGGGCCTGCTGAGGAACCTGCTGTCCACGCGCCATCACATCGACGCCATCATGAGCGAGTACGAGCCGCAGGTTATGCAGGTGGGTGGCGGGATTTGACATATTTCAAAAAAGGTTCCAAATTCGATTTTTTTAAGGAATGTTAGCTCGTAATTTTTTTATTGCGTGATGTTTATTGGGGGTTGGGTGGGTTTAAGATTGAAAGAGAGGTTCCAAATTTGAATGTGTTTTTTTTAATAGATTTTTTTAAATTTGCTACATTGTGATTTTGTACCGTGTGAACCGATTTTGATAATTCTGTTGTTAAAATAGTGCTTCTCGTCTGATAAACGTTATCATTAGTAAGTCAAAAACTTCTCGTCAGAAGTCGCTCAAGTTCAAAATAATCAAAATCGGTTTACCTAGTATGACGTGACCAGGTAACGTACGAAAAAACAAACAAAAAAAAATTCGCGTACCTTATTTTTTTACTCTTTTGTATGTTGTTATAAACACATTTTAAAAGTATAATTATATGAAAATTTATGGATTAGATAAATATAGAGGTTAATGTAAAACTTACGGACCTCCACTAAATCTCTGCACTATGATTCAGTTTGAAGGCTCAGAAATACTTCGTCATCACATAACTCATCATTGTAATAAAAAATTCATGAATACCTCAACGCCTTGGACACTCGGCCCCAAAAAAATCCTATTAATTACTAATCCATCTCCCCAGGCGGTGATCCTGGTGCTGGAGGGCTCGTACCCGGCGGAAGTGAAGGAGCAGGCGCTGTGCATCCTGGGCAACATCGGCGACGGCGAGAAGGCCAAGGACCTCGTCATGGCCAACGAGGATGTGCTCAGGAAACTCGTTGATTATTTGGTACGGATGCAGTGAAATATGGTGTTATATAGGGTAAATTGAGGAGTATTTGACCACCGTTTAGTAGTTACCACTCATTTCCAGTGGTATTTTAATGCTTGAAAGATTGATTAGAATTGTATGAATGTTATGCTACCTCCGAGAAATGTCCAGTACAGAATTATGTAATAATTATTAACAATGATATATTATATGTGTGTCTTGCTTATACTCGCGATAACTAACGTGTATCGCGCATGCGCGCTTGAGCAATGCACACATCGACAACCTTAACGGATACACAATTAAGAACCTCTAGGTATTGAACAATTTTTAACACATAGCATAGATTACGTGTGCGCGGCTCGAGCACGCAATGTACACTGCGTGCTCGAGCCGCGCTTTACTACTTTACGAAGCTTTACTAAACACCAGCCACGAGCACGAAATATGAACCCACTTTGAAACCCTATCAAACAATATTTCATCAATATTTCGCGTCCGTGACCTGTATCTACGGGTGCACTACTAGCGCACATTTGCACCTTGCTTCACACCAGTATCACTATCCTCTTAATGACTCACGGCGAAGCGTCACAGCCTGTTACACTTTTTTAGAGGCGATCATCTCAGTCCTCAGGGGTAGCAACGCATCTGTGACCGAATTAGAACGGGACTCATTGAGTCTAGTTCTAGGTCAGTCACAGTTGTCATGGGAGGTGCTGCATGCTCGTTTGCTATCTTAATTCCATAAAAAAATACTTATAAACTCGCTTTTTTAACCTTTCCAACCTTCCCTCCCAAGGATGTGGTCAGTATGCGTCCCGGGCTGGGGCGCGGCGCTGGTGGCGGGTACCCTGCTGCTGTACGGCACCCTGGACGTGGCGTACTTCGCCCGCATGATGTACACCGTCGCCAAGGCCCGCTACTTCCGCAAGAAGGCCTGCATATTGGAGACTACTGAGGTTCAAGGTAGGTTGGCACCAATTTACAGAAGTACCTACCTATAATTTGTGTTTAAGAGTCAGTGAATGAGGCAGGTTTGGAAGAACCGGGTTATAAGGATAATGTTTTTGTTTGAGACCTCGTAATTGATCGGTTTGGTGACTAGGTACCTAAGTACGTAATTCTGCTAATTTGTCTGCAAGAGTCTTCAAGAAGAGAGTGAACGGGCTTTTACAAGTTAGTGAGTACAACATGTTGGACTTCATCGCCGCTTACCATCAGATATCGTTGTCAAGCATTAACTTATTTTAGGTTAAAAAAATCATTAAAAGAACTTCCAATTGCACCGGCTGTCAGTGGACATCGCTGATGTGTCAAGTTTTTCTTTTTCTTCTCTCTTATTTCTTGGTCTGCTAAGCATCGGTTATACCTTTGATGTTATTGATGTCCATGAGTGACTATGATCACTTAACATCAAGCAGCGCGTCTACTCGTTTGTTAGCTATTTCCACATAAAAGTTGACGATCGGCTCTAACTCTACCATCGTATTTGTCTCTATCTTATATCTTTCTGTAGGTAGAAACTACAATAGTTTATACTATTCATGAAATGATAATTGACATATTACTGTGTTTGTAGTTTAAAGATCTTCACGTCATACTACGATTATAATTTACGATATTTTTAACACATAAACGATTGCGGCATTCCTACAAATACGTGCACTTGTTTTTTCCGAACTCCTCATTTCAATTCCCCCATCTCACTTCAAATCAATCGCTGACCGTCACTGCTTCGTCTAAAAGTTTTCTCACTCCTCCCACTATTATTCTCACTATTAGTATTAAATAAATCTTCCAGCATGGTGCCTCATAAACGACATTGACACGTTGCTGTACCACATGAACAACGCACGATATCTTCGAGAGCTGGACTTCGCCCGAGCAGACTTCTACGAGCGGACGGGCCTGTACGCGAACATCAAGGCGGCAGGGGGCGCTGTGGTGCAGGCTGCTGCCACCATACGGTATCGACGATACTTGAAGCCGTTCACCAGGTTCACTATCACGTCTAAGGTTAGTTGTCTTTAAATGAAAAGAGTATTTTTAAAAATACATAGGTACTTACAATTAAATACAAATAATTTTATTGTGCACAATAAATCGAACAAAAACATTCTCGAGTCAAACTTAGACTGGGAGCTGAACACAGCAGGCGATCTTATTGCTAGAGCAGCGATATCTTCCAGACAGCCTTTCGGGCGGAGAACACGGTAGGTATATTAATTACTTCGACAGCCTGGAAATAAACTTCGAGAATTTCCTTCTCTAATTTAGGTACTAACAGTATTATCCTTGCTGATAAAAAATACAGGATATTTGCCGAGAGCCCCTCTCTCCTCCAAATGAGATTGGGTGAGATTCGTCTCAATCTCCCTTCAAATATCTCTCGTTATTAATACACGTCCGTGTCTGTAATCTCCAGGCGATCTACTGGGACGACAAGACAGTATTCATGGAGCATGAGTTCGTGGGCCCGGGTGGGTTCGTCCACGCGGTGGCGGTATGTCGGCAACGCGTCATCGACACGTCGGCTGCGGCCATCGCGGAGTTGCTGCTGCAGCTGCACTGCGCTGGGACCTGCAAGCCGCCGCCGGGGAAGATGCCGCCTGAGGTAGGCTATGAGCCCACATGGTGTCAGCGTCAACGTTGTCACAAATCATACAATAGTATAGATAAGTATCCCATCAAAAACACGTAAATGAGAGTCAAGTTAAATATTATAAGTATACTTTATTTACGCCTTGGTAACTTGGTTGTTTATTGCACCGCAAGCAGGGGAATGAGGGTAAACGCGTGTGAATTTTCCGCTAGAGGCGCTAGTGATAAGTGAGGTCTGTCTGTCACTTTTCGCTTGTCTGAATGTCATTTGTCACTGTTTATGTATGGGCGGGCTTTGACAGCAGGACCTCACCTCGCCGGTGGCGCCAACTGGTGAGCACAAAAACGGCAACCCTCATTAGGTATAACTATTTATTTCTGATATTACAGCTGGAACTTTGGGTGCAGAGCAACGAACTTAGTTCAGCTAAGTTACGAGGTCCCTCTGCGCCTCTTCCTATCCTCCAACCAGCTCCCGTGGATCCCCTCAGCTGTGGGGAGATCATCCCAACTCAAGCCACCGAATGAAATTTACCACACTGCTTGAACGACAACTTGCGGTCCCGGGCCCGCTCAGCTAGATAATGTGCGAGTGAGACGGATAGAGGACTGAACGTTCGAGCAGTGACATAAACTAACAGTCGACGCGCGACCGCTGTGAGACACGGACGTGCAGTAAATTGTGTCAACGTCAAAATAGGTGAAGTTAAATCGGTGAGGAAATTTTAAAACGTTATGAAGTGTAACAGAGTTTAAATTCATTGATTCCTTAACAGAGTTTATAATGTTACAATGAGAAAAAGTGATTGGTTTTCACGTGAAAATTTAAAGGGTCAAAAATATTTAGTTTTAGAAAATCATTCCAAGGGTTATGTAACGATATTATGGTTAAACCATGGTTTTTGTAAACAAATTACTGTTTAAGTTCGTCATTATGATAAGATTAAAGTAAAGTATATAAAATGATGCTAAAGTGTAATAAATATTTTATAACAACCTAATAGGTACCTTTGTTGATTGTAATTTTGATGTTGACACACAAGCATTAGTATTGTATTCGTGTTAAATGTCAAATCATGTGTTTTTTGCAAATATTATGAGCTAGAAAATAAATTATAATTTTGACTACTTAACTTTGGAGTCTTTGGACGCCCCATTTCAGATGACCGAAAAAACTGATTATATGTATTGAGAAAATTAGTAGTGCATCTACCGTACGTCTCCCATCAGGTATCGATAAGGTAATGTTTAATCAAATCATGATTATTTTTTACTCATCCCTGAAATATTGGTCATACGTGAGTGACGAAATTTGATAGCGTTTATGTGATTTTTAAATAAATGTAATTTTTAATAAGTAAGTAGATAACTTTGCTTCCGTGTACTTGCATTCAAAATATGTACCTAATATGATATAAGAATTGTAAAAATTATAAATTAAGGAGTGAAAACTTCGTGAATATCAATTGAAGGTACTTTTCATGACACTTTCGGAAGTAAATCAAGAACTTTAACGACGAATTGTTAGCCGACTACACAATATCAACAATTAAGAAACTATGTTAATACTTACTTAATGTTAATAGGAATGTATAGTTGCATTTCTACTTTATTTTTATAATTAGATATGTATTATTTATTGTAGATTGTATAATATTAAACAAACATTTTGTATCGGTGTAATAGGTTTTTTAATAACACTAAATTGTTAAATAATATTGTGCACCTATAAGTGTTTAATTGTTATTTCAAATAATGTGTTAATTATACGTATCTACATAATATGTAATATTAAATTATAAGTCCTCATTTCCGTGCTCTGAGGGCACGTAAAGCCATCGATCCTGGTTGTTATCGATAGATTGCAATTGTTGAGCCATTTCGGAGGCCTTTGGGCGGCATGAAAACTTTCGACCCTTGGGGTGGCCTTTAACCCCTCGTGATAAATTATGTTCTAGGCCTCCTCAGGTATGTGTGACCAAGCCTGCAGTGGACAGTAAACGGGTTGAGGTCAACAATAAACCGTTGCGATATCACCAGCCTTATAAAATTAAGTAGGTAATATTAGGAATATAAAAAATGCTTTTGAAATTTAATGGATGTATTTAATGGATGTAATTCTTTTAGTATTAATCAAGGTATTTAAATTTGTATACTCGTAATAAGCGTGTATTTGTTTTTCAAATGTTGCTAACAATGTGTCTCCTCCCCATCTATTATAGTAATGTTAGCAGAAATCGTCACTATATTTAACAATATTTTGATAACTTCATATTGTACCTACATTGTGTGGCTAATATAATTAAAAAGTATGACAAAAACAATTACTAGCAATAATCGATCAAAATAGACAGTTATTTCAGATTTTATTTATGAAATTAATGTTTAGATCAAAACTATGATTTAAAGCGATAATTTAAAAAGATTATGATAATGAATGAATCTCATGTAACATAATGGGTAGGTATCTATTATATTCGAATGTGTAGACTAGAAGGAGAAGACCAAAGAAAAGAATGGAAATAAGAGATGGATGGAAGTAGAAATACCATGGAACTGACTGTTGGGTTGTCGAATGGCAGGGATGAAAGGAGGAATATAATTAACTAATGCGCCAGTTGAAATGAATGAGAATGATGATGACGAAGTATAGATTGAGTTTTGAAAAGAATATTGTTTTCTATAAACGTATTTTGCTAATTTATTTTTTGTCAATTTCCCGATGTAAATTTTTTGATTGTATGAGATTTCAGTATTATAGCAGCTACCATCTTACTATCTACGGGCATTTTTACATTTATGTAAACCATAACCCACCACTAAAGGTGGGTCTACTCGTACTTACCGTCAGGCTACTGTATTTTAAAAAAATCGCAGTTTTGTTATTAGCTCTTACGAAAACTATATTTCGTATATCTTTACTTAGCCATTTATATATAGTCCGTTTATTTAATTAGGGTTATTGAACATTATTGAAGACATTAGACAATTAGATAACTTTTGTTTGTGGCCCGTCACTACGTAGTGCCTTTTTCTGAAGTTCTTTCAGAATTATATACTACAAAATATAATAATCCGCTGTATCATTTTTCGTATGACAATTGTATATAACTTATTATAATGGAATGCTAATAAAATCTAAATAACATTCTGTTTTTAATTTTTGCCGTTTTTTATTTTAGAATAATTTTAACGTACAGATTTTCCACATTTCTATTAACTTCATCCGATCTGGATTTTGTCAATAATACCTACTTATTTTAATAGATGGTGCCCAAATAATTTCAATAATAGGTAATTGTATTCACACTAATTTAAGACTGTGAATGTACCTATAACTCTACGGTTAACGGGTTTTACAACGAAACTATGTAGTATGCAGAGGTATAACTGCTGGTAATTTTACGTACATTGGCGAAAACTGGCAAAATACCTGCGCTAACGTAATCGTTGGTAACGGGGTCACCTCACCTGCCAGAAATACACGCGTCAACCTGTATCAGCCAGGGTTGCCTCTTTGTTTATTTTTATTTTTAACCGACTTCAAAAGATGGACATCAATTCGAATTTCAATTTTTTCTTTGATGTTTTTTTTTCTCATGTGTCTTAACCTCATAACTGTTTTCTCAGCTGAGTGAACCGATTTTGTTATTTCTTTTCTTATAACTAAGAAAGTAGGGTTCTGTTTCAATTTGCGTGATATTTGAATACCACTTTTTGAGTTATCACTACTTGTTGATGTTGTAATCGGTTTTTTGTAAACGATAATTATTGTACCAGTGCATTAAGCGTTTGAGCCCTGCTGAGAAGGGTTAACGACTTTTTCGTTATTCCATTACTAAGCCGCTCACAATGTGACTATTTGTGTTACAATATCCACATCAATGGCCAATCGGTGATAGAAGACTTCATAGTTATAAGAACTTTCTTGCGCTGTTTTCTTTAACCAAACCTGACAGTTTTCTTCACGTGGTTTTAAAAGGTGTGTGTGAACTCTCCTGTTCTGCTCTTGGCGAGTGTTCCGAACTATGGCCTTATACCTTTCATATTCCGAGGACCTGAACCCAAATGCGAGACATTTATGTGTTGCGAAGAACAATTTATTCTCAATTTTGTTATATAAACGCCAACCCTATTTACAAAAGTGCACGAAATTACACCATGAACAGTTCAGTTTCAGATGCGTAAAATTTCAGCAGTTTTTCGTCTCGCTACAAATTACAAGTTATTATTTAACTTTGGATATGATTGACTAATCAATACCGTATTATATAGACAACCTTTAGGGTTGTCTATAATTTATTTTACACATTGAGGAAATGAATGGGGTCAAAGTTGGGGCCAACCATAATTTATATTATTTCACATATTAAGGAGGGGGGAAGGGGTTCTGAAAGGTGACATTGTATTACGAGGGATACGAGGGTCAATAACTACCTATATGAATGTAAACTAAACACTTATAGGAATGTTTTTCTCAAAATAAAAAGAAAAAATATATGACATCACATCAGGGAGAAGGGATTCCACAAATATGACCGCCTGTTGCAAGTAAGTGCTTATTTGGGGTTAAAAAATCCTAAAATGTATGTGACGTAACTTATAGATGGCCCCTTAGGGCCTTAATACTCGTATATAAAAGCCATTAAAGAATTTGGCATTAAAGAATAAGCTTTTGAAAATAAACTAGTCGGTGAACTGGCCCGCTTTTTCCGTTTGCCATAGTCATTATCAACTTGATGGCAAGTGGGCTCTTTACAAGCGGGTCCTTTCGTATATTAGTGTATGCTTCGGACTTCTGAGATTCTTAAGTGACATCACTCGGAACAATTACTATTCGTTTTTCTCAGGCGCATAAAAAGCAAGTTTACATACGTAGTAGGTACACCAAAACCTTTCTCATTATTGCTGTCGTTGACTAGTTTGAGTTACAATTTTTCAATGTGTATATTATGTAATTGTATGTACTTATACATTCATACATTAAGATACGCTTACGATACCTATAGGATGCAATATTATACTACTTAGTAGGAATTCTGCCCTCGCTTCGCTTGTCTATAGATCACGCATTCAAAAAGGCTTCTACCTATATTGATATAGTAGGTATATACGGTATACCTTTACGGTAGGGTATACCTGATTTGCCTGCACAGTTATTGGTGATTTTGAAAGTCGCCTCTAATAAAGTGTAACCCATTTACCGCGTTCAGGTGGTTGGTGACTAGGTGTCAGTGATAAAGTATGTTTATTTTATATTATATTTGCGTATCATATATTTCGCATGTTTAACGTCCGTAGCACATTTGACAACCCTATTTCGAATTTACACACTGATCTCTAGTGGTAATAATTTCTTGAGCCTTTTCGTTCTTCAGAGGGGACGTAAAGCATGGTTGGTTGTTGTCGGTACCCACATATCAGGCATGAAGCCAGGTTGAAGACTTTGGGACTGCTCCAGTGCGGATTGAATAGAATGTGCTTAATATGCTCTACACTTCCTCAGCTCAGCTACGAGGAGAGCCTCGTGCCTTGTAATTGCTCATTAATAGGTCGAGGCCTCAAAATCAGTTACTTATCTCTTAATTAGGCTCGATTATCTAATTGTATATTTCTGAATTGTTCATGATTATTTTGTATATTTTATAGTAGAAGTGTTACTGGTGTAAGACGTATAAGAAGTATTCTGCCAGTTGACCTCTTTCTGAGGTTTGAATCTGTCACATAAATGCACCAGGAGTCGAACCCGGGAATCTTAGCTTCTTCCGCAGTCATAGCAACTTGGCTACAATTTATCTATGAAGATAGTTTTGTAGGTTAATTATATTTATGCTCTTTGATAGGGTAGACGAAAAAATAAAATTCAATTTCACATGTAATGTACACAATTTATTTATATCGTATAGCGTTTCTTATACAAAGTTAATAAATTGTAAAATCCTCTTTTGCGGTCCGAATAAATAAATACTTAGTACATAACTCCTTCAGTCAATCACATGCCCTTTGGGCAATATAGGAGTATAACTTACAATACAATCGAATACTTTCGATCTAGCCTTTAGGACTATCATCCCGACCAGGTGTTAACTCTATGATGCTATGGTGAAATGGAACGACACTTGCCAATGGCCCACAATGGCCCACGATGGCCCATTGTGCACTTCTGCGATCTAATCGCTGAGAAAACACGTGGTGGGGGCTGGACAAACTTTTCGATTCTATGAAATCGCCAATTTATTTCTAAAGTATAAAAATATTTTAGGTAGCTATGTTACATTAGGTAGGTATATTAGGTAGGTATGTATTGACAAAGGCACTGGTATCCGATTTGCTCTGCATTACCATAGGATTGTGGCTTAATATTACTTTGCGATTTCATGACAGCTATAATACAAAGGACCATAAATTTACATTTTTTTTTGGTTTGGAACTAACGGGCATTCCGAATGAGACAGACTACAACAATTTATAAATAATCACCTACAATGGACTTAATTACTTACAGCTACTTAACCTACAACTTAGAAACGTAGTCTTTAGCCATCGATTTCCACCAACGAATCTTCGAATAGATGAAACAGATCTACTTTGCTTACTTATATTACATATACATTAGACATAGCTCACCACTAAAAATGCATTTTTTTTAAATCTATCACTGAGTAGATAAGTTTTATCTGCTCGAAAAGTCTGTAAACCGTGATAAGTCTCGTCGAACTCGCGGGCCCGGTCGTGCTCATCGCAGACCGCTACCCTCGGAACGATACAATTACACCGATACAACTACTAGGAAGGATTACAAATAGGCGTTGCGACTTAGCCGCGTACAGCTGCACAATATCATACAAATATATAACTTCATCTTTTTACAACGTGGTAACTTCGACTACTAGGGAGGGGGTAGGTTGAGACAGTTTGTACGAACATCGACACGATCGCGAAATGTTGACCCGGGCGGGTCGGCGCAGTCGACGCGGCGCGGGCGGCGCGGCGCGGTCCAGGCGCGGCGCGGGGCGGGGGCGCGGGCACGGGACCGGAGTCGCTCAGTGCTCGTGCGCCCTTGCCTTGTTCTGATGCATCATGTTCTTCAGCGTAGCCACTTCGGTGGCGAGCCGCGCCAGCTCAGCTTTAAGATGCGCGTCCTCCTCCTCCGCGAGCCTCTCTTCCCCTCGCTGCGGCCTGTACTCCACCCCGAGGGAGATCCCGGAGTCCCGCTCGTCGCTCGAGCCCTCGCCGTCCCACGACGGGGAGGAGCGGGGGCCCGGCTCCTGCTTGATGTGTTGGAGGGACAGCAGCGCGCTGGCTACGTCCTTGTCTCCGAGGAGTGATTTGTGGCGGAGCTTGAGGGGCAGGCCGTGGTTCTCCGGCGCATATTGCTCGGCGGTTTCGTCGCCGGAGCCGGAGAGC
>DWJQ01000480.1:0-14182 GCA_018248915.1 Hesperia meskei straton | reverse complement strand
GGTAAGCAACATTTTTTTAATGGAATTAACGAACACCAACGTTTCACTGCTGCCCATGCCATTGCACCTAGAAAAAGACTCAATTTAGAGACTAGGATGGTTAGTACAGTTAGTGGATGGTGTAAGAATATTAGTTGGTTAGTATTTTTTTAAGTGTGAGGACAGTGACTTGTAACCCAAAGGATTACATCACTTCAAGATGATAATGGTATAAAAATAGACTCTTACTATGTCCAGTCGATTTATACATTATTGAAATGTATGGCCGTTTTACTAAACTAACTGATTAGGAATATTCAACGCTAAACGCTAACACACTCATACCCCCGCAGTAGGTTACCTGTACCGCGTACCGGTACCTGTGTCGCGGGTGGCATGGACTACACATATAACACATTACAATTACACCCATGACCCGATACAAATACAAATAATATCAACCAAAGTTTTTTTTACGTAAATACCTCAGCAGCATTAAAGCTGATAATACAAGAAAATGCAAGTGACTGTTATTATTTGGCTGTATTTGTGGTAATTTTACACAGAACCTAGCTAGAGCTAAATGATGTTATTTAATTGGATATTGCGCACGTGCTAGTACATACCTTACCTGGCTAATTGCCAATCGAAAGACAATTCTAACGCAGAGTCATGGAAACCTGATATTCACTCCAGTTTACAGTCTGGTGGTCTTGCAGAGTGTTACAGGATGTTTTAGCCTGAATCATCCATAACTAAGTTATAATCGGAAATACGAGTAAGACTTAATTTTAATTCAATAGTTGCTCAAATTTTTTCGCCATCTGCCAATATATACAGAGATTTTCCCAATTTCTCGATGCAAGAAATAAGGTTCTAGGAATAAAGCAGTTTTAAAGTTGTTGATAAATAAGGGAAAATGTCCCGCCATCTCTCAAAGTGTTCTATCACGATATTTAAATGTAAATGGTTATATCTTAGTACACAGCAATTGAGAAATAAAAGCTGATTGCATTCACGTTATGAAGCTAGAATCTTGTATGGTATATTTGGTACACTAAACTATATATAGTAAGTAGGTACCATACATTGTTTTTTATACACTTGAATTATATTTTACGTTCGATAATTCGCTGTCCAAAAATACGCTGAACAATACAAAGTAAGTGTTATTAATTTTGACAGACCTTGCTAGAGTGCTTTTAAAGTGGAAATTGTATTTTGTTTCAAACCGATTTTGAGATTTAGTGTAACAAGTCGTCTTAAAGTATGGGGTGAAGTGCACAATTACCCAGAAAATGTTAACTCCGCCTACTCAGGGTGGATTGTTAAACGAGTCGCCATTAGTTTTTATGGACCGGGAGTTAGCGATCCTTGAGTTGCGAAGTGCCAAGTAAAACTCTGAAATAACCTTTCAAACTTCACTCCCGCGAATGGTTTCTACGCTGAACTTTAATACTTTGTGACCATTTTTATTACACAATTTTATTACTTATGTATCTTTCTTAAATTGGTTCTTATAATTGAGGAAGCCTAGGCTAAGATCGAAGCGCCAATAACCCTGCTCAGGTCGGTATGATCCAGTCAGCATAAAAATTTTCGAAACTTGGGATATCCATAATCGACACTAGAGCAACGTGCTGGAGTGTGCTCATGACCTCCTTAGTTACGAGGAGATCTAATTATTTATTGAAAATTTATAAACCGTTCAAAATTCAGAAACAAAGGCGGACTTCATACTTATCACTCGAATCTGATCGGAAGATCTTATGATGCGTGGATTAAGATTTACATGAAAGGACTCCAATATCGCTTAAGAACTTCTAACGGTTCCTCTAGCTTAACATAATGATTATGTTCCGAAACCAAAAATAATTAACCCGAAAGAGCCATAATTGACAAATTAAATAAACGTACGAATATGAACTCATTTAAACTAGGTACATTAACGTTGATCTATTTAACTTTAAATAAACAACTCAAGACAATATTCATAAGCTAATAGAGCTTCGGTATCGCTAACGGAGAACGTGCTCAAGTCTTTGACTTTGATGGATGCTCCAACGGATGCCCATAAATATCTTCTGTCCAAAACACGCGTTAGTTTTCCGATCAGCCTAGATATCGCCTGTATGCCTGTGATTCACACCTAAAGAAAAACTAGAACATTCATCAAGATGAAAAAATAGTGAAATGTTCACATTTCCCATCCACAAACATTTGTCTTTGTATTTATAGCTAGGTAGGTACATCGCGCCTCCATTTATACCCGGAATTAGAGATTCCAAATTTATTAGTCCTTGTTACAAATCAAAAACTTTGTTTGAAGTTCTTCGATATTACCTCCTTTGCATTATAAAACCAATAAAGAATCAAAAGTTTACTGTAAATCGTAAATCCGAACCCTTCATTAAAATTTAAATGAGCTACGAGCCGACGAGTCCTAACTCAAGGAAACATAATCTGCCTTCAATAAATGGATTACGGGAGCCGACGTTACCCCTGAAACGACAGGATGGGTGATTGCCAGCTTGTCTTAATCAATATATCTGGAGTGCACCCCCTAATTGCTAAATTTAGGCGACGGCTCACTCCGTATCCACGCTTATACCTACACACCTATATGTATGTATACCTATCCGAAACGCAGTTTAATGACAATGTTCTTCGTTCATTAAGTCGACGGTGCGCAGGTATTGTTGTCACACGTCTCTGAAATGCTAATTTGGACCCGAACACTCAATATGCCTTGCCGTTACCCTTTGGTGTCTTTTTCTGAACAAAATTTTGGCTCTTTTGTTTATTTATGATAATCTTTCAACAACCAGGGCAGTATTCCTAAAACCATTTATCAGCATATTGTTTGTCCCTACTATTTTGTTTGCCCTACATTTTGCTTCGCTGGGTTGTGTGTTTTATAAGATACCCTTATAAACGTTGTGAGGGCAAGAAATTTAAAATATTGAAGGATAAATTATAAACGTAAACCAATATTGAGAGTCATCTAAATGGTCTTAAAATGTAGGTATACGATGTTAAAGTAATAACGTGTATCTATATTTAAATTTAAAAAAATGTTTGAACATTTGGATGCTAATTGTGTTTAGGAATTTTTATCTGTCACGTGCTGGCCATTGAATAAATTACGTGGAAATTTGGAATTTCATAGCTAATGCTTGATGTCTAAAATATTTTAAAATTTGGGTGCGTTGAAAGCTTCACGGCAAATAACTGCGATACGTTAGGTACGTGTAACTATACTTATTGTATAATTGTAATAAATAAATACTTTAATTATTGCCTAAATTGAAGGATTCCGCCGTCTTTGATTCTATGGTCTTGCTTCTTCTTCGTCTTTGGCTCTTTGGTACTTGGTTCTATGGTTTACAATTCAATCCAGAACTAAAACTTCACTTCAATCAAAATGTTAAATATTCTCGGAAACTTAAAAGTAAATATATTTTTTGTATGGCTATTAACATAAATGTTATTTTGTTTTGCACCTGGAATTCATAGATCTTTACGGACACCAAACGTAAAAAACCTCGTCAACACCTTTAATTTAATTTCAGTATTACATCATATTATCAAAAGTATTAACTCAGTAACTCAATGACGCTATAGAATACTAGTTTATGTACCTATCCAAACTGAACTTCGCTTTGTTATTTATCTTACTGTCACACAACTAGTACGAAGCTTATGGAAAGCCCGAGTCTTATTCACAAATCAACAATAGCTTAGTTGGAGGATTTGCCTGATAACATTAGCCGCTTTGGAGGCAGGTCACCTGTGCAGCATATCTGGGTCGCTCAGCTCGGCAGGCCGGAATCAGCCAACTATTGTTTAATCAGTGTGTGCTTGTTTGACACCACTTTAGTTCACATTATATTTTACAGTTTTCTTTCTCTTTATTCTTTATCTAAAATAACAAGTAGATTCCGGGTCAGAAAATTATGTTTTATGTCATCTCTTAATTCGCTTAGTGACGAATGATTGTAAGTTCTATACTTACTGATGACATAAGCTCTATTGACTAAACGAAACCGATTTGCAAAATTAATTAATTATGCTTTAAGAATTTGAATTTGCTACTGTATTGTCGAAAGTAGGGGATTATTACGGAGGCTTACTAGGTCTTTCTTTTGTTTAATGATCTTACGCATTAAATAAATAGTTACTAACCTCTCGAGATTCTTGGCAATAAGTTTGTATACCTACCTCAGCAACATTCTGCAAAATTCTTCAATAGTAATTACTTTTGGTAAATGTAACCTTTTCTATTTAATAATTAAATAAATAGAGTGCTATTAAAATGTATGTTTTATATAGAGCTTTTAATATAAGAACTTTTAATATAGAGCGCAGTCATTTTAATGCAACCCGTTTAAGACCTAATAAAGATAAGTTTAAATAAAAAAGTATTTTATTTGCCTGAACATGTTCATTTAGGATTACCTAGTTGGTATTATAAGACTTAAATTAGTATCTTGATCGTTCAATGAATGACTTTAGCACGGTTTATCGTATATTGTTATTTTCATTGTTGCAAAGCTTTATGCAAAACTATTACTTCGCTTTACAAGTGTACAATACGAGCATTATTTCGAAGGTACAATTTATTTACACAGCATAGCGCTCGCTCCCATGGTGTAACGAAACTTTCGTTTACGTTTTGAAATAACTTGATCTGTATCGGCTACCTTTGTTTTCATTTTACTTCTGAACATGTTCCACACCTTAACGAAATATACATGCTTTGAGTTGACAATTGAAATTATTGGCACTATTAATATTAGAAATTCGCTATATACTTGCGACTTTCTACCGACTGCTTTATGCGTGTTTATCTAGGCATCGCGACAAGACGTGCCTTCAAGTCCTTCAAACCATTATCGGTAATTATAACGGTCAACCACGACGCCCCATTGCGGCTCAGTGGAGGAGAGAAGCCAACTCCAGATTCTCAAGTTCTTCTACCTGCAGAAGGTCTATGACATGCCTCAACAATAATTAAAAAATATGAAACAGACCGACCGTGAGACCTAATGTGTTCGTCGAAGCACAGAAGCGTTCAAAAATTTTGCATCTAGTCACTAGCTACATCACTCACTCCTCAACGCGCCGGCTTGCCACAATTATTTCACACGGTCAATCACCTAAGACTGACATCAGTCGCCAGGCTTTGCCAACTCTACCTTATACAAGAATTAAATCTATAACAAATTAAAGGTACCTACGTATAAACCGTTTGTATATCTAATGTAATATGACACAATCGAAAATAATTAATCAAGAGTAGAAATAAAATTATATTATATATAATAGCATCCAACCTACCTATCCACTTGTTTTTTTGGGTTGAACGGAAATGTTCTTTAATATTATTTATTATTATAATTTTCTACTGTCGATTTCACTATTATTATGCGTCGTAATTTTATTGAAAAATAAATTGTCGCTCTTACAATATTAGACGGTATAACTAAAATAATTGAATTAATAATTGACTAACTATATTTCAAGCTTGTCGGTTATCATCCGCGTGCAACATTGTTAGTGTGTAGAAAATACAACCTTGCGCCATTCCTTATAAATTCAGTTGCGCGGCAACAACATCCAATTATAATATTCTAATGGGACCGCACACACCTATCCTATACTTACGTTAGATTTCATTGTTTTCGTCATTACCTAATTAAGTACAAATTTATGCATTTGAGAACGTTACCTATGCATCTTTAACCTCAGTTTCTTATCTCATGAATTTTTTCGTCTGTACTCATAAGGTAGGCACAGGTACATTCGTTAAAATCTAAACGGAAATCCCGCTAAGGGCTATTTAAGGAATTTTACTTGTTTACCCCATATTACTGAAAAAATCTGTTAAACAAAACAGAATTCTGCTCATAATAGGTATCTCAATGTTTATTTAGTAAATATAAAAAATATTTTGAGCCAAAACACGTTCATTACGATATTAGAAGATATTGAGAGGTAAGTTTTTCAAATGATTATTACGCCCCCAATAATAGGGAACATCTCCTCCTTCCCCTTAAGAGGTAAAATAGGGGGGTTTGACGTAGTGCTGTTGAGTTCGTTAAAGAGCGTAATACTTAAAAACGAAATTCACGCGGACGGAAAACCACGTCCGGAGATCAAGTAACATATACAATTAATTTGTACCTACCTTTATTATGGACCTTGTCTTAAAAAACTAACAATACAAATAGGTAAATAATTAGTTCTAAACCATCAAAGTATTTTGATACGGGCTGAATATTTATTTTCCGCCACGTTGTAAACCGCGCTGTGCTGAGCGCACAAACTCATTTCTATACTTATAACAAATGAAATCCATAGATTTGCAGAAATCCACTTGTATTTTCTATTAAGTTTCTTGGCGCTCAACGAGTACTATCCATCACGACTGTAATTTATGTGGCCATTTCCACTAAATCCTGTTTTCATTCATTCTAATAAGATTCCATTTAAGGTTCATTTCCTTAAAAGGTGCTGAAACGGCACGTATTTGCGGCATAATTAATTCCGCCTTGTATCGAGGATATGTTCAATTAAAAATATAGGTACCTTCTGTCATAGTATCATTCACAACTATGAGTAAGCAAGGATTAATGTGAATCATGGAAAGATGTAAAAAAGAAATAAATATTTTTTGAAGTAAAAAAAATGTAGACTATTTTCGGTCCTTTAAAAAATCTCTCGAATACCTCAGGATTTTACTTTGTATTATAAAAAATACACGAGGACATTAAGTGCTGTTCCCTGTATTTGCAAGAATGATGCAAGTACAAAACCAGCCAGTATTACCAAACCCTCACATGGCACCCTCCTTGACGCCCTTTCCTGTATGTAGCAACACTCATCTTTAATTTAAGTACGTCTTTTGAAGTCTACTTTGCACTTGGCATAATGCCACTTTTCCAATCCAGGGTAGCCCGTGATTTCAAAAATATTAGTCTCATAATAGGATTTTCTACAGTCAAAGTATACTTTTGGCATATAAAAGGAAATAAAAGCTTTGAAGTGCCCCCATAACTTGAACAAACGAAATAAATACTTACTTAAAAGTAAATTAAAAACTGTTAAAGTATTGTTTACATAATATTATCACTGAGTTGCTGACTTGCTGACAAGATTTTTCTAAAAAGCCTGATAAACATGTGACCATTTTCTGCGGCCGGCAGCGGCAATGTGTTGTTGCTGCATTTAGTATAAAAATCTACCTTTTTTCACTAATATTGTAATAAAATGATTTATATGTTTGCAGGTACATATTTGAATGCTAGTTACGAATAAACTTAAAAACTAACGACTAATATCAAGTTTTTTCCACTATTAGAATGCTTAATTATCTCTGGGTAATTTAAGCTATATCTATTTATTTATGAAAAAAACTGCCATAAGATGGAATTTTTATTGGCGTTAAAACAAACAAATATTCCACAATATTAACGACCATAGGACATCTGTGCGAAACCGGGAAATGACGCTAGTTTTAAGCATAGATATAAATTTTATGGTGTACCACGCAGGTAGATACGATACGGTGGGTCTACGTTCAAGTAGGTTTACTGTTTCGGTCGTTAACTAGTTCCAGCCCCCTCCTGCATTGCGAGTCGCGACTGAGATACCCATAAAAACTTTTACTATCTCATTTAACGTGCCGACTTTCAGATAAATGTCCAGTTTTACGACATTAAGATCATGTATCCTCAAAAGAAACGTAATGAAAACCTAAACAAATCTGTGAATAGTGTTCTGTAAACTTTTAATTTTATTCGTAAATGGAACGATGATGAAATTCTTCGTGGTAATGCTTTCAAGTGTTTAAGCTTTTTGTTTGTTTGGAAGATTGTAGATTTTGAGAAATGGGATTAATCTATTTTGTATTTCATTCATGTGAAACACATTACAAATCTAAAACCTATGGCTAAGTAGGCAATAGGTATGCTTAAAACTGCGATTTTATTTGCGACCAATCCACCAGCTCAGTCAGTTAAAAAGTTACCACACTAAAAGTTTCTCGAATTGATTTACTTTAATTAAATTTCCTTTACCTTTACCGTTGTAAATGCCGGTGGTAATGGTAAGGGGAAATACTTGGAGGTAACATCTGTAGGTTTTGTGTTAACGCACCACGATTGCACTTGGCCGCTGGTGCCTTGAAAATATTTACTTTGTTAAATTACTATTAAGTTTAAATCAACGTTAAATCAAACCTTACTTATCGATTTAAATACTCATATATCAAAAATTTATCATGAACTTCCCTAGGGCTTAAATTTTGTTATTTATTTAAAAGTAAATGATATGAAAACTTATTACGAAGTAGAAACTTAGTAGAAAGTAAACTTTGAACTAAAACTCCTTTAGCAATACTGCCGGTCTATGCTTTTTAGATGTAATTATAATCTAACGTAAATTCTGTAAGACCTACTTTTTAATATTCCATAGGCTATTGTGGTCGCACCTGTATCACTTAAACAATAATATTCTAACGTACATGCAGCTTTACAACGTAAATGAAGTTCCCATTAAAAAAACCTCGATGAAAATGTGAGCTTGATTTTCGAGGAATTCTTAACTAAAACTTAAATAGGCGGCAGTGCGCGGAGACAGCCGCCCACAAATCAGATTGCGGCCGCTGCTGCAGGCGGCACGATAAGAAGCTCAACTTCACTGCTTTTAAACACTGCTGCCGTTATTATATTCCACAATAACATTCACTTTGTGCATCTATGACGGGAATAGCTACGGGCTGTGACATTTCAACAATGATATTGGAACGGAAGTGGTTATTTTTATGTTACCTACGCGACAAAAAGCAAACGTGTCTTTTGATGGAATGTTACTGCACTTGGATGTTTTTTGAAAATGGTGATAGAGTAGATAGAGATAATAAGAGATGTTGGAGAGTTGAAGTGATACGATATGAATAAATGATTTTGAATATGGATATGAGGCTAATTCTTCCGCCAATCATAGTTTCTACAAAACCAATCAATCGAGCAATCGTCATTATTATTTTTTATTAGTAACGTCCGCAATCGGCGATAAGCGATAAACCGCTTTGACACACTTGCTATAATTGACAGCTGTTGTCGGTAAGGTATGAAAGACTTTTGTTGCAATACTGTGATTATCCCATTATATTCCTATCTCGACCGTATATTGCGTTTGATTGATTTAATCATTAATCGTCTTCTTATATAGTTGTAGTGGCCATGCCTGCGCAGTGTGCGGTCGCAGGTTCACCAAGGCTGAGGCAGACATTTGTACTGTTTTGCAAATCTCAATCTCCACTTCACATTACCCAAAATAAGTACTAAGTATAATCGCAGCTTTAATTTATTCGAATATCGCATTTCAACTACCTTGTTCACGTTTCAATTGGTTTTGTTTTTTAGCTGGTTGCAGCTATCAAGCCAAGCTGGTCGTAGCCCCACATGGACGATTGTAATAGCATTGTTATTGTTAGCAGGCAACTGGGGCTTTGGATATAGGACAAAACGCCGCGAGCTATAACCAATTCCCTTCACTTTTATTTTTACCAGGTATATGCGGTAACAGGAACTAAATTGGTCCCCACATGGCCGATTCATAACAGCCATTGTTATGCAGGTTGCGTTGGCTGGGGATATAGAACGAATGGGAGTTATGGGGTTTTGGTTCCTTTAATTTTATTCTCCCACCGGGACGTCATAACAATGATTTGCCTGGTATTGCGGAGAAAGACAATAAAATAAGTATTCTATTGCCTTTATTTATATAGTCATAAAGCTACAATTCTCCTGTGCTTAAAAAGATTGACGTTAGTTTGCATAAACATCACAAGAAAAAATAATAAATAATCAACCTAAAAGGAGAACCTCACTCAACGAAATTTCGCATAAAAATACAAGGCACTGTATGACAGTTTATTTCATGAAACAATAAACTGTATTATTTTTTGAAACGCGAGCATGTCATTAAGCGATCGAAAATTCCATTAAATTGTTAATTTAATGATCAGGTGAAAGTGAATTATAACTATTGGACGTTTAACTTGCATATATGTATGAATCCTTTATACATATATGTACTTACACTGGGTATGAATGAGCTAACCGACATTATTCACATCGCACGCTATCGGATAATATTACTGTGTAAAGTAAACTATTTTATATTGCTATGACGTATATGTTAGCATAGCATAGTAAGTACTATGCTATATAGTATGTACTTACCTATACTTCTGACACACGGGCTGGCATGTACCAAAAGTACAAAAGCTTACTTATAATTTATCGATGTGAACCGAGCGTGATTAACCAGTTTAACTGTAGTACAACTGTTCGAACTTTGACCACGATGTAATACTAGTTATACATTAAAAGTTTGCTCGTAATTAGCATTGTACGTGTAGTTTTATTCAGCAGCTGGAGATAGGCGACAGTAACGGCACTCTTCACACAACACACGACGCCTTTGATAATATCGTTGTTGGGAAACTAGGGCACAAAGACGTATCAACATTATAAACCATCTCTCTTTGCTTTTATTGAAGAAACTGCTCACGCCGTTGCTGCTTCAATTGTGATATAGAATTTAATTTATGTTTACAGTGCCTCAAATTCTTTAACAGCCCTTAGCAATCCTCGTTTGCACCATCTTTGTGTTGGTTCAGATAGATACCTACCGTGTTAATAAACTTCGACTTCTCTGATCGTAGTCCACATACCACATGTTAGTAACCTTCGGGTCCTGGACCACCCTTTAGATCCTAAAGGTACACATTAATGCGAGGTTTTTTAACTTCATTCAACTAGACTCTAAACTTCTTTTGAAGTAAACCATAAAATGTTTTTATGTTTTACTGTTGCAATGTCACAGAACCACTTGCCACTTACTTACAACAAGTTCTTGTCGGAAGCAGGAGATAGTCCCTTTTTCCTTTGTAAGTCCCTAATGTGCGTATGAAAATTGATAGGTATTTATACGTAATAGACGTAACAGAAGTAGTCACATTGTAAGGCTCATGTTCACTTTAGTCGTCATTTAAATAACTAAATTACTTATACACCTCGCGGATGAGCGGAGTATAAACTAAACAACATGCTATTCAGACACGTACTAGTAAAGTGTATTAATTTGGAAGTCCCGTTCCGCCCTGGGGGACTCGGAGCATTAAGTCACTAATTCAGCACAACTAGTCATTGTGGACTAACTGGGCCGCGAACATACAGGATGCTGAATGAACTAGAAAATTAATACTGCATGGAAGGTGTGCGTTTCATTATTGTCAATAAATTTCTGTAATGTTTAACAGTAGTTTAGTATCAATTAGCTTTTCTTCCGCAGCTTTGTCCGTGTAGATCTTTTTTCAGTTTATCTCCTTTTTTGCCTTTAAACACGAAATTTCCAAAAATCCTCTCATTAATGCTCCTTTACACTTTCCAAGAAACATACATTATTTCAGCTTCTTGCGTTCAGTTGGTTTAGCTGTGCGTTGTCCATCAGTCACTCAGTAACAGAGTAGGTAATCTATTGATGATAAACTGAACTTACTTAATTTTAAATGAATATCTACTGACAAATAAATAATTATCAAAATTGTTATCAACTAAAGCTTACATAATGGTTTGGAAAATTTTGTATGTCAGTACATCGCGTGGATATTTCCATATCTGTATTCTATACCTACTCATATCACGATCTGCAATTACTGGGGATGAATAATAGTATAATAATTAAGGTTATAGGAAGAACTTAATGTTGAAGTCCATCTAGTAATACAATATATGTAGTTGTTTTTGAAGAAAGAGAAATTTGTGCTGTTGTTCCTAAGTTTACATTATCGTAGGTAGGTACTAGTGAAGTACCCTGATATTCAACGAACCAGGTAATGACGACGAATCCTGTTTTATAAAATGATGGGCTTTAATTCTATTCCAATGACCCGAATTGCGCTATGGTTAATATGTTGGATCGCCGTACCGTACCCAGGGTGCTGGGTTCGATCCCAACGAGGCGGAAAGGATGATGAGTCTAGTTTCCCTTCTTGGTTTGGGTGTGTGTGCTTGTCTACCCAGGTGGCACCCAGGACACGGGGAATCCTAATGTGGGGTTATTAGTGTGTTACTTATTTACTAATTGTATCCTTTACTGCCCTGCTGCTATAAAATATTAGTACCTATTGATAACCCTTCGACATCTTCTTTTTCCGGCAATGCCTTTGGTGTCACTTACACACAAGAGTTTGCTGGCTAATTGAATTAATAAATTCGTCAGGATTATTTAAAATAGGTATATACATACATTGTTAACAATGAAAATAGTCTGACGCTGCCATTATTATGATTTACGACGTCATTATTTGCATTAACCCACATAACCTCTTTAATACTACCAATACAACCAATAACAAAGTATTAAATTACTTTTATTTGAAATCGCAATATGTTTACTGTATGGGAAGCTAGGAAGTAGGTCGCGTGCCGGGGCTGCCTTTATTCCACTGCTGCTCTAAATCATTATCTACATTCCTGTTCTCCTTCATAACTCTGTATTGATTCGCCGTGTTGGCGGACATAAAACTGCTGACCACCTACAAATGTTAGCTCCGTCCTACGTCCGGAACGCGTTCCAAATACAAACTATTTGCGTACGGTCCGGATGTGCAGATGTGCAGCTATATTTGTTCAATGGTACTCGTATCAATGAACGGTCTGGCTACATCACTATTGAACGTTATTGCAATTCCAAATCCCTTTTAAACCTCCCAGACCTGGTCGGAATGTAGAAACCTTTATTGGCTCTCTTATGTCTGCGGACAGTGGGAGAGTGCCAACTTTACTAAAGTCTATCGCGGCTTGGTTAAGTGGTAAGATTATGTATAAGACGCTGTACGAAGTTTTGAATATGTAACACACCTTAAATAAGGTATTTAGAATGTACTCGTATCATGCAACCAGACTAAAGTAGGGATTTAAATGTTTTAATTGCTACTTCGTTGTATATTTCTTGAAATAGCTGCTTGTTCTAAAGTATTCAACATTCATATTTTCATAAACATATCCAGTACACCTTATTTCCATAACAACGACATTTCACAAGCGTCACGG
Source organism: Hesperia meskei straton (assembly GCA_018248915.1). NCBI lineage: Eukaryota > Metazoa > Arthropoda > Insecta > Lepidoptera > Hesperiidae > Hesperia > Hesperia meskei. The sequence goes on along the minus strand of DWJQ01000480.1, from coordinate 1,073 downwards.
GACCTAATATTGGTTTTTTCATTACATTTCTTAACGTTCTGATTTATTTCCACGGCATTTGCAATAAAGGTTCAATAAACCAACGTAACGATGTACCTATTCAACCTAAAAATTAAACGATATGTTGCCGGAAAACTAAACCGCTCAAAGCTTCGTGTAGCACACTTTGTAGGCTATAAAATATTTTATGTCAGTCGCAGGTGCGGTATGAAAATCTTTGGTCCTGAGTGATCGTAAAGGAGCTCTTATGCGGTGAGCCGGCTGAGCTGAAACCGTCGACTGGCAGAAAGTAAAGTGACGGCGGTCCATCGACAGGGCGATAAGGGTCTTTACCCTCGGTTGGAAATTTGAAGTGACTGCGGTCGTCGCGGAAGTTTCACATGAGTGTCAAAAGTTTTGTTTGACAAGCCATATCCTGATTAGCTTGTTAAGTAGCTCGCAGAATTATGTTTACGTTTCTTGGCATGCGTTAGTGTTAAAATGGATTAATTGACTCACTCATTATAATTAACTTAAAGGGCAATAATAAATGTATCAGTAATAAGCGAACAGACAACCTTGTCCTTTTTCCATATTACGTGACTTTTTCTTTGTGTTTTGTCCTTGTAAGGAAGAGTTACTTAGGTACTATTCTGGTGTGCTCGTTATATATGTATATTTGGTTTCCTCCCCCATTTAATAGTCGATCATGTATGCACATAAGGTAGGTACTTAAACTTTTACTCCATTATGATTCTTTTTATCAGGTTTTCAATTGAGTTCAGTATTTTCTTCCCTCTGCGTAACCCGTATTTGTGAATCACATTTACACACGTGAAGGTCTAGGCCAAATGAATTAGATATTTATTTATTCGTTTTCGCTCCATCAACTTATAATACAATAGGCGGACCTAATGCTAAATAGCTTGTATTAATTGATAACACTAGTCATTAAAGCATACTTATATTAAAAAATAATGCGTTTGCTCAGGAATTTCTAGTTTGAATTCAAAATGTCATTTGGGTGAATTTCTCTGGCGTGTTTTTTACGCGGCTGAAGTGAAAACGGCAGTGAAAGATGCTTTATTATCATA
>DWJQ01000479.1:0-14196 GCA_018248915.1 Hesperia meskei straton | reverse complement strand
GTTCTAGTGACGTCATTCACCGCTGTATTACGGCCGCTACATGACGGCACCGCTTTCCTAGGAAACCAAAGCTTAAGGGACATTTACAACTTGACGGTGATAATTTAAAACGCCATATTGGTAAGCTAGATTGAGCTGTGAGCACAGGTAACAAATTTTGTATTACACATTTATACACTAAAGTAGATTCTATCTGATAAACATATATTGCAGAAACACACACAGATATTGTAATCTGTGCTTAAAGGCTTCGCGAGTAGATAATTAATTTTGTCAACATTCTGAATTCTGAATAATTGCGTGTACGAAAGCAATCGTTATTCATTCAGCCTACTATCGAAAGGCGACGAATATCATATCATCGGTTTTAATTCGGGAATATATGTATGTATTTTTGCTATTGTCATTATCTAATTACGTGCATAATTATTATAACTTAAATGTAGAAGTTAACTTGCTTTTAAGGCAGTTCAAGAAGGAATTTTGAATAAGCGACTACAAGTTAAAAATAACATTATAGACTCTCAAATTTTTGCCAATGTATGGTCTCAGAACTTGGCTTAATTTATTAAAAAAATAATCTTCAACGCGATTTAGGAAGCTACTGGATGTACGGGGAAAACCAGAATGCAAGTTGTACTTGTACCTACCATTTTAATGCAAAAGTGCTTTAACCTCGTGCCTGTCATTATAGGGTTAAGTGCAGCACGTACGTACCTGCTGCGGTAAATATGGGGAAATGTAACTGTAATTTACTGCGGGAATCCCTGTAAGTACCCACTATAATCATACGAAAGAAGAACAAAAAAACCAGTTGGTCAACTGGTGAAAATTGATATTATAAAGAGACCTGACGTAACTTTAAAGCGGTCTTGTTTGACGAGTGCATGCTTATATAAAATAAGATAACCACCAATAACAAACCTGTTGCGGTGAAAATGGCAATGTATAAAGTAATTTTCTGCGGGATTCCCTGTAACTACCTACTACTTTTAATCATACGAGATAAGAATGAAAAACCGTAATGGTTAACTTGGTCAGCTGTTAAAAATTGTGATGAGACGTGACATAATGTTTATGATTTTTAAAGCCGTCGCTTTTTATGACATAGGTAAACATTTAATTTAGAACTCAAGGATTGAAAGTTTTTAAACGACCGTTTAAAGTTAATTATTATAAATTAACAACTCCACCAGCTGTTGCTTTGTAAAATGCAAGATTCACAAAACATTTTACGCTTTATTACTCCCAATCAATAACGAGGGGTACAGAATGTATTCATTATTGGTTTTGGGCGTAAGGAACTCCAGCCATCTTGAGACAACAGAACAAAGGACAAGGTTACGGCGCCCGCTCCCTTTTTTCAGAGGTCGCTGGGCTCTCTACCATCAAGCGTAATCCTCAAAATACTTAAATTTAAGTTTTACGTAAATTTCTTGCTCATTTGCCCTTGTGACTTGTGTACGCACGAAGGCTTAGGCCGATCGCACACAACGCTATTTGCAAGCGCGTAGGATGTCGTCCAATAAAGAAGTGACGCGATGACGCTCTACGATGCGTGTCCTGTCAGTGAACAGCTGTGTATGTCGGCGAACTGTGGATTGCGTCGGAGTCGCGTAGCTAATAAATAACGTAGTGTGTGAATGGGCCTTTGGGTCCAAATAGACGCCCGATTCTTCTCTCCGATAATTGGATCCGATAGTCTGATCAGACAATCGGAAACAAAATCGGACGTCTATTGCAGCCCCTACACTGCTAATTTGCGTTCGATGAGGAATTTGTTTTAATTGCATCACCCCTGTGATTGTGGTTCATCGTAGATTGAAATGTCGTAAGATTTTTTGTTCAAAAGCTAAATTGAACTGTGCACAGTGAACAAATTCGTTTTTAACGGAGAGCGACAATTTCATTTTCTCGGCGACCCTAGTTAACTAATACGAATGCGGATTTTCCTTATCTTTAATGGTCACGATACACACTGAGAGGTCTGCGGTATTTTACCATTAAGGAACGTAGGTACCTACCATTAGAACATAAAACTACCACATAACATAAGGAAAAGATAACAGGCAGGTATGCATTTTTATAAGAAGAGTAAACTTAGACCTAACTTAGAAAAATACAAAGACATTCATTATTTGAGCTTAGTGTATGTAGATGTGACTTGGTCAATGAAATTTATTACGCGGTAATGTTATTGATATCCACAAGAATTTTATTAAAAACAAAGGAACCTACCCTCGCTTCGCTACGGGAAACCAGTCCCTTAAAAGCCTCATTAGAAATTTTTTTGACTCGATTCCTTAAGTTACATAGTTTATATAGTTATTTATTATAATTTATGAACCGATTAAAATAAAACTCTATTATTCAAGTGAAGCATACCACATTATATTAGTGAAAACTCACGTAACCGATTCTATTACGTAAATAAAGCACCCTTGTTATATTTTTTCTCTTAATATATCTTCCATGTACAGGAATCGATCGGTCACAGATATGACATGGATAGATGAAGCTTCTGAAAAATTATGTCGCTATTTTCTTAACAAAAATTCGTACAGTCATTTTGGACGTCATTGTCCGGGACTAACATAACTAGCACTCAGCCACTACTCCAAACTCCAAACTTAGAGCTAATAAGTCCTGGCCAAATTACAATACAAGACCCAACTACCTGCGTTTAATGGGTTAAAACGAGACTTAGAGTAATCAAGCAAATGTGGTTCTCTACGTAGAGCTAACGAGGCGCGTTAATCTCTTTAACTGCGAGATCTCGGGCGACTCTTATTAAGTGGAGTGTGTCAAGTTTGTGTTTCGACACATAAGTAGGGTTGTCGTCTGTCCAAACTGTGTTATTGTATATTTATGGTATTTAAGATAGTAAACAAGCATGCGGCGACCTTCTACTGCCACCTAATCTATGGCAACTGTGATCGACACAGAACAAGATTCAAATAGGGACGTATAATAACATTAAACGTTAATAAAAACCTCCTTCAAATATTTTCTCGTCTATTTTCCATAGAAGATTTGTGAGAAAAACTGATGGAGGATATCTTATTAAAGCAACAAAACCCAACCAATAAATAGTTAAAAATATGTCCACCTACATATATGTATGTCTGTGCCTTTATGCGCCCTTATCTCAAAAACTGCTACAGATTTTTGGTCGAATTTTCCCAATGTATTAAATTTATATAAAATTTAGTGTTTGTTTCCTTCAATCATTAAACAACATTTTAAAATATTTGTGTATTTTTCTAAAAGCACGAACTGTGTCTCAAAGACAAAAGGTAGCAGCTGGCAACCCTAGTCGTAGGGCACTGCACAGGCGCAAACTGTCTCGTGTAAGGTACTCTGGTCTGCATCTGTTTAAGTATTGATTTCGTGGTACTGGCTAGTCGCTAGTCGGGAAAGGCGAATGTCCTTGACGACTTGTAGTTTGATATTGCGATAGTTTATATAGCTTTATATTTTATTTTAGTTAATAGACAAACCCCATTTTAAGGACGGTTGTCAGTAGTCAATTAATTATTTTTTAATTTTTAGTAGGTAAAACTAAATTACGAATAATGATCAGTGGTATACAATTAACATTTTACGCAAAAATAACCGACTTCAAAATCGATAAGTATTAAATAGAATTAAAGTCAGATGTCGCTTAAATTTATAGGTATTAGCAGGACCAGAAGGCAAGTACCACTTTTAGAGAAAAACTTATTGAAATTGGTTCACCCAGTACAAAAGTAACGACGTAATACACACAAAAAATACAATCGAATTGAGTACAAACGTTTGTCCTCCATTTGACGTGGGATTGTTTATTTTTTAAAAAAATGTTATGATTTTAAAAATAATATATTGTCAAGGGATTTTCTGTTACAATCTGTTAAAATCTTTACATCATTAAATATTAATTTGTTTACACGTTATATTACACGACATACATACAGTGATGAATTCGTGTGAGATGCAGGCAAAAATGTAAAAAACGTAAAAAGCTCGCGCGTTGTATGCAATTTCATTTACATCAAAATAGTACTTCTAAGTAGTAGGTAGGTACATAGGTACCAACAAGGTAACCAACAAGACTGTTTAGTGTCTATGGTATACTAAGTCTTCTAAGCAGGATAATTGATTTCAAAACCTTAACTCTTTTCAATGGATCATTAAAAACAGACATATATAAATAATTAAAGTGTTCTCGTCTCGTTAGAGAGACGAAAGGAATAAAATTTAATCAACTAGTTCATTAAACAAGAATTTTTTTTCTTAATTATATAAAAGTGCCGTATAAATAAAATATTGTATCTTGTTAGAAATAAATAATACATAAACAACGACATAAATGTACTCATGTTTCTTCATGAAGATTGCATTGTGTTCAGCGTTGAAATTGGAATCTCGAGACGTCGCGCCAACAAAATCCAGTTTCACTAGGTAGGCATGCGGTTTTTCCAGTTCGATTCTTCATTTTGTTCTTTTGTTAAAGCTCTAAGCGAACGTAGAATTAATACAACTGCCGGCGCAAGCTTTCCGACCTCTTTTATTTATCTTTATTGTAGGGATAATGAAACTAGCTAACTAGCTTTAACGAATAAAATTACACTTCAGCATTGATTATTTAAAAAAATAGAACATTGTGAACGTAACAACAATTGAAGTCAAACACGCATTATTAAAGAACTCAAAAACCACTCGTCAGATCTCGCTTTTTAACTGGGACCAGAGGACGAACATAATGAAAAGTTATGAGGTAACACATTGACATTTTGTATTTTAGTTCACAAAAACTGAAGTTAACAACTTGTGAGCATCGGAAAGTTAGGTAACGGTACATGTCCCTCAAAATTCTCTTTGGCCTTCGACGCGCTGGTAGCCTATGTTGAAGTCGCTACCGCTGTTGAAACGCTGGATTTTGTACCATCCAGTTAATTAGCCCGGCTGGCTAGCTACCACCCTGTTGATAGAGTTTTTTTTTATATTAATTGTCGGCAAACAGCAGACGAGGCCTGGTGGTAAATGTTCACCGTTACTCATGGACATCAGCAGCACCAATACGGTCAAGAAAAAAAATACTGTCTCTTAAGTTCCCAGTCGGAAAACGACAAGTTATATGGCGACTGACTTAAGGGTGGTAGCTTGCCAGCCGGGCTTGACACCCACCACTAAAGAGTTTTTGGGATTATAGGTACTAGATCATACATTGAGGTCACAGTAGCCTGTTCATTATTCAGCAGAATGTACCAAGAGTAGGGGAGGTCGACTTGGACTAAAAGATGGATGAAGCATCTAACAGTGGCCATTGACGATGCGTCCGTTTGGAGTCCTCCACTTTCAAATGGATGTCCTCCATTTGGAAGCGCTCCGAATGGACGCGACGTCAATGGCTACCTTAACACTCCAAACTACCTGATAACTCTCACGAAATTCTGGCAGTCCACGCGATGGTTTTCACTAAGGAATTACGACAGTTTTAGATCGCGATTAGGTATATTGGATTCGCAATTTTAACAAAATACCTTTCGGTTATTGTAATTTCTCAATACCTTGTGGAATTTGATTCCGTTCTCATATCTAATCGGTCTAACTATAATTAAACCTTTAAATTGCTCCATCGGTTATCATATTTTGTTTCACGTCCTTTGTTTCACGATAAACTACTGATTTGATTATCTTTGACAAATAGCATTCAGGAGTCCTTTTTGTATAATTTGGGCTATTTTAATGATTTTTTGTAAAAAAAATTGTTAATAATAAAAATACCAAATTAACGACTAATGAAGATATCCTTACATGTTATTTATTTGCGTGATTAGTTAATATTAACCAATTAATTTCCAATTTACTGCTAAAAATACAAACAATAGTTTGATTGTTGATAAAAATAGCGTTCGCATCGCATTTAGCACACCGCTCCAGAGCAACTACCCCTATAATATATCAGATGATGCCTAATTATAATGATAACTTTAAAGATATAGATATAATAAATACTCGTCCTGGCGTTTTTAAAAAACAGGTTTTACTGACTACTCCTGTTGAGTAGTCTGTAACAATAAATTAAATTCTCCTTTAGAATAGTATAGATATTCCTCCACTTTCAATAACATTTTTTCTTTTTGTAGTAACAATATTTTAGTAGTAATCCGTGGTTAACGGTGTTGGTTAGCGACATAGTACAGCTTTTATTATTGTTACCTTATTGTAATCTTTGTTGTTTACTGTTTGTTAACCCGAATAGAATAAAATAAATAATAAATAAAATAAAACTACTACCTACAGAAGAAGACTAACGAGGTTTTTAGTTAGCAGAGGTTGTTATTAAGTCAGTTGATTGTTGTAAGTATGAAGACTGAAAGATCCATCTACAGTGCTCTCTGCTAATCAGAAGGACATGTGGAGGATCACGCCGTCCGCTGACAGCAGAGCCGTGGCCGGCCCCCTCCCCACATGAGCGGAGGCCCAAATTGGACTCCCGCTCTCCCATTTGGAAGTCTCTTGGCTTCACCGTACATTGGCTTGTGCACGGCTACTGAGTCGCGCCACCACGACAAGGTGGACTCCCTCGGCGGGGCGTGTACTTACTACCATGAGCGAACTCCAAGTAAAATACCACCTATTAAAAAATAAGTAAGTTAGGTAGGGTCTTTGTAAGTGAATCTGTTAACTCACTAGAGGAAATGTCTTTATATATGTATTATCAAATATTTTTATATGTTATCTAGTCCAGAAACGAACCAACGAGCCCCTTGATAGTACCTAAGTGGATACCATTGTATCCATGTATTGTTATTAATGTAAGTATTGTTGGTATCTACTCACATTAATAACACCGATGCGTTGCCGGTGGAGAAGAAAGGGGGACTGACATTACTACTGGCTATTCATTACTTTGTTTAAAGATAACCTTATTTCAATTTAAATTTAATTTAGAAGGTGTAGGGTAAAAAACGGGTTTGGTTCCCAATTTTACATTTAACATGTCCATCACTGGTACAAACACTACTACATCGAAGCTTTTACTTACATGGATTGTCGTGAATTTGGTTGCAAAGGATTCGGTGATAAATCATATTAGCTCAGCAGGTGTTTTAGCACTACCGACCTATCGTAATTAGCCGCGAGTCCCTTTAAGCCGGCGCACGCGCATTACTGATATCAATAAAGTATAAAAGCACTGACGACCACCGCGACGTCCACTTTGTCGTGAATTGTTACCCAACATCCGCCAAAATGGATATCCAACAATATCACTCCCACGACCATGACCATGACACCGAAGGCGTTCTCATTGCCAAGGGGGTGTCTATGGCGGTCCTTTTCGTGGCCAGCATGCTATGTGGTTTTGCACCCATGGTGCTGTTCAAAAGATTTGGATGGATCACCGAAGAAGAAGCCGCGACGATGCGGCACACTAACAGAATTATTATGTGTCTCCTGGCCTTCGGAGGTGGTGTCCTGTTCTCCACGACGTTCATGCATCTGATTCCTGAGGTGGAACACAACATTTGGCATTTAGTGGGTGAGTGCGTTTTGATTTATTGTTAAGTAGTTTTAGTGCTGAAAGAATGGCTGATATCATCCGACCCGTAGCCCTTAGAGTTAGAGGTAGGGTGCTGAAGTGGAGTTGAAATTTCCACGGACGGAATTATATGTTTCTTTGCTTAAATTAGGACGTTGTAACATATTTTCGCTTTTATTATATTTCAAGATTCTTTGTTTCCATAACTTTAATAATTATTTCTCAGTGCATTTAAACAGATAATCACTGACGCTTAACTACGTACAGAACATGTCACTTTTCTCACGAAATACAGACATGATTATTAGTTAATTAAGACGTTTTTAACAAATAAAAATGGTTAATTTGGATCGCTAATAACTATTTTAGAATATCTACTTATTTAATCTGTCAGAAAATAAAAAGTACGAAACGAAAGTTTATAATTATGATATCTTAGGAATGTATTTTGAATAGTTGCAAAGTCTAAGCTGGGGCCTTATTATGAACTCTTAATTCCAGACAGTTCCCGTTCACAAAGTGTGGGTGACAGAGACAGCGCCTTATTACCTGTAAGGCGCTGTCTCCTGTCTCCGCCTTACAGATAATAAGGCGCTGTCTCTGGCACTCACTGAACTGAACGTAAACTGTCTGGAATTAAGAGTTCATAATAAGGGGGCAGGTTTAAATAATGGAATGTCTGGTTTTCCGTTCGTCCGCTACGCCGTTAACATGGCAATTTTATCGTGAATTGTTATTAAATTCCGTTTATGTAACCTTGCTAGCGATTAGCGTATCAACTATTAATACATAAGTGAGCCCGTTAGATAACGGATCACATAATTACTGTGTAAAAATAACGCATGTCGTAGCCTTTTATTTATATACGACAATTTATTAATTAAATTTTTTGGAGACTGATCCCGAAGGTCTAATGCTGCATGTACAGTATACCCCGACTGTGGGTCCCCAAGCGTCCATTAACCATGACGATCGATCTAAGTATATCATATTACGACCTCACGGCAGTCAAGCCCCAATGTAACCGTATGTACATTCACTGTACACAATGAGGGTAAAGGCGTGTGAATTCCCCGCTAGAGGCGCTAGTGTAGAGTGAGGTCTGGCTGTCAGTGCCACAAACTTTTGTCTTTGTCTGACAACAGTATAACATTTGCATTAGTTCCAATTTTGGCCACCGGGTCAGATAAGTTTGTGGCACTGTCGCTTCTCACTTGTCTGAATATCACTTGTCACTGTTTATGTATGGGCGGGCTTTGACAGCAGGACCTCACTCGCCTAGGCATTGCGTAGGCCTAGGCCTAGGTCGCTAGGTCCCTAGGGTCGCTGAGGGTTGGCCAGTATGAGTAAAACGCCATAAGATTCCCTACTCTGTAATTGGAGTCGGAATTGTCCATTTTATATTCCACAATTATTGAAGTGACTGTGAAAGTAACGAATAACGAATGTAGTCTGATCTGATAATATTTATCAGTTGGCCATTTTAAAGATTATAAGGTAAACCAATTAAAATGATAACGTATAAAACGAAATAATTTTTGCAAGGAAAAATCGCCTGTTTTAACGTCATTTGCTTGCAATGTCGAAGAGAGGTTGGAGGTTTTCAACTGTGAAATGAAATAAGTATTTTAGTTTCCCGAAATGATGTGAGGGTGTTTATTAACAATGAATGTAAAAAAATTGTAATAAACATTTAGGTAAAACACATGTAAAAATATCCTTTCTAAACTTTTCCGTGTAATCTAAATTATATATTTCTATGTAATCCTACAAAACTCTAGGTACCTACGTTCATTAATTATTCTTGAAGCAAAATACAAAGATTTTCTCTCCGCGTATAAAGCGAAAGGATACACACACATTGTTTGAAGAAGAAATAAGCTACTTAAATTATGAAGATTACATTTGGGCGGGAGATCGTGGAAGGCATCCACTGAGAACTGATTTTATGATATTACAACCCTAAGAGAGTTAAATAAAGGGTTGAAAGATTGTTTATAGTTAACTTACCTTTTTACAAAAAATAACCGAATTCAAATTGAGATAACTCAAAAAGTACTCACCAGACGTGGTTTCATTTTAAAAGGGACCACATGATAAGCACTAACTTTCGAACAAAAAAGAATCATCAAAATCGGAACACCAAGTCAAAAATTTGCATAAATTAAATTCATATTATTGAGAATAACTAAAAAACTGGATGTCGCTCAAATTAAAATGGGACCAGGCGGCAGTCATTAGCTATCGAGTGTCTGAAGAATTATCGAAATCACACATGAAACAAAAAAAACATACAGAAGAATTGAGAACCTCCTCATTTTTTGAAATTGGTTAAAAATTTCGTGGTACAGATATGTAGGCAAAATGCAAATGATTACAGATTACATTAACTTAAATCTTGCATCATATTAATCTAAAATAAATGTAAACAATGATTTATCACCTATCTAACAAAGACACATTTTAGGTTCTTCGGCCACATTTCGAGAGGAAACGCAAACTTTATAGAGTGTAGAGCGTCTTTTTGTGCGAGTTAAGGTAGAAGATGTAAGACCTCATAGGCGGTTACCGATGCGTTAGAGTAATCAAATTAAGTCTGCGGTGGGTGGCCCTGTACATGAGTGCACCAGACTGACCGTCAACAGGTAGAGATGGCGCGACATCGAGAGGCGAGTGACATCAGCTCCGAAAGTGACTACATGATGGCCACGACTGTTCTATCAAGAACGAATCGACTGAGAAGAACAATAGATTAAATTGTAGTCCTACTAATATTATAAATGCGAAAGTTTGTAAGGATGTATGAGTGAGTAAGTGAGTGTGTGTGTGTGTGTGTGTGTGTGTTTGTTTGTTGCTCTTTTACGCAAAAACTACAGAACGGATTTTCATGAAACTTTGCAGTAATATAGCTTAGACATCGGAATAACATAATTTGTTAAAATTTATAGAGATTTTTGAAGGGAATGGTTTCCCGAAGCGAAGCGAGGGCGGATTTACTAGTATACAATAATGATTATATAATTTTTGACGTCTTGGGCGGATTTGTATATATTATAATCCCAAATGTTTTATTTTTATTGCTATGCAATCTAGCATTGATATTTTATTTATTCCAGTGATAGATTTCTATGTGAGCTTTAGCCAGAGCTTAGATTTAAAAAAGCCTTTAGGTATATAAAAGATAGAGTACCGTTCATGTCGATATAAAATTATTTTGCTGAGAGATAATGTTATTGTTATTATAATGTGAATAACCGATAACAAGTTGTCTACCTGATTGTTATTGCCATTCATAGACGATTGTATCACGAAAACTCTATATAGTCCTACAAGATATCCCTGTACGACTGTACTTGAGTCGCCCAGAATATGGAATTGTCACTACACGCTAAACCAAAGACGTATATTTACTGTTAGTGATACTTAGTCGTATTAGCTGTTGTTAGTAATGGCCTAGCTAGTAAGACCCTCGTCCTATTTCAAAGCTGCTCTGTTTGTGGTGCACCCTGGAGAACGTGGAATAAATTGACATATTGATCGAATGTCGTCCGTGAAGTCTATTTCGTCTTGATTAATACCGACATCATTTTGTTCAATCCCAACTTTGCAACACCCTTTCAGAATGCATGCTGCTCTAATCTAATCCTTTATATTTGAAACACCATATATTATATACTGCAAGACACAAAAAATGAATTTGAATTTAAATTTGATGATCTATTGGTCTGATATAATCGTCGGCATCTCTCAAGGAGGCATCTTATCTCTTCTTTTGTTTTACATTTTCATAAATGAAATCTACGAATTCATTCGCGAAAGTTATCTTATATCTTTTGATATCTCTTAGTGGGAGACAAGAAACCTTTCAATCCTTCTCAATTGCAATATCTTAAAATTGGCACTAAACATCTGTATCAATTGTATCTCCCTTAGACAAAACTTTTGTTTATCAACTTATATTTCCGTAACATTTACTGATTTTATTGCGAATACTTAGAAGCGATATTTGAGGATGCTTTATCATACTTATTAAAAGTAGTATCAAAGGTGGTGCATTATATGAAATGTTATGAAAAGTTATATCATTGAGGTTATTCGGAAGCTCGAATGTCATTATGATTTTCCTTTTGGATATTAAAATCTCTCAAACCCATAGCTGTAATAGGTTATCCTAACGCCTTTTGTTAGAACACTACAAAAAGAGAAAGGATAAGGCATTATGTGTATGACATTATTAAAAATATTTTTGTGTAAAAAAATAAGTAACAACTTTTTCGTTTATTGCATTTGCGAATTCTGTCACTTAGTAAAACGTTAATACGTTAATTAACCATTAATTACTTCATATTCAAATGAAATACTAGATATAATCAATTACATCAAAGTGCACCGATAAACCGTTGAGTGAAGCACAAGGATGCAACGACTTAACTGGAGCTGGTTGCGTGCGTCGCTATGTGCAGGCTTCGCGGCAGTACAAAGTTACCAAGCTAACCGGTGTGTCACTGTCAGTAACACCAGTCAACAGCCAGCCTGTCGTACCGCGTATAGTATTCGCGCGCTGCTCCGAGCCGGCGCACGCGCAGTTAACTGATATCGCGAAAGTATAAAGGAGCGCGCGCGCATAGATACGGTCACTTCATCTGCACTATCTGTACTTTAACTTTAACAATGGACCACGGCCATAGTCATGAACATGATGATGATACCGAAGGAGTCCTCGTGGCCAAGGGGGTGGCTATGGCTGTCCTATTCTTTGCCTCGACTTTGTGCGGTTTCGCTCCCGTCGCCCTAGCGAAAAAGTTTCGTTGGATTTCCGCCGAAGATGCCGGGAATCTTAAGTCAAAAAACAGAATTGTGATGACCCTATTATCCTTCGGAGGCGGCGTCTTGTTGTCGACCACGTTCATGCATCTGGCGCCCGAAGTTGACCACAACGTGGTCGATCTAGTCAGTGAGTACTTTTAGTTATTGTGTATGGATTTTTTATTACATTGCAAAGGCTCTTAGGGCAGTGTGAACTATTTCGTTTCTCCGTTGACCTTGTATCACTGGTGTAATTTTATCTCGACCTGTTATTACATTCCGTTCTCTATAACCGTGATATCTGAGATTCCTGTATCAATTATGAAATGTGAAATTAATATTGTAGGTGAACCTGTTATTTGCTACTTGTATGTAATAGTTACGAGCGCGGGTCGATTAGTATTTGGTTTTCAAGGCTCCATATAATTAGCTATAATAAACAGTATGGTAATTGCGGATACTGAATAAAAACCACAAACAACGCTTATCATTTCAAATATGTACAATAACGACTTTTTGTGGATACTTATTTACATTCCTCTCAATAGGAGAATTAAGTTTAATACAAATATTATGTTGGTCAGGTCTGAAAAAATGTTAAAATATGTTAAAATGTAGCACACTGTGTTGAATTTTATATATTTTTTTCGACGGTAACTTTATTAAATTAAATTAGGAAAAAAACATTTTTAAAACAATAAGGTTAATCTACCTTGCTTATTAACAGATATTAATTAGTTAGTAACAAAAACAAGTAAACTCAAACGCGGAAAATGATAACGATATTCCGTTTATGAATATTAATGATATGTAAAATTCAATTGTACTACCTGATATAAAATATCCCCTGTTCTAAGGCCATTTTATTTCATTCTCTGTAATTAAATATAGAGCGGGAAATTTTGTCGAGAAATTATAATATTTCTGGCACAGTATTCGTTTGAAATTGTTAGTTATTATAATTTGGTGCTAGTAAAATCATGTTCATGCATCAGTATAATTTTCTAAACTCGAAATTTCGAATAGTTTTTCTCGATTCATATAAATGTTTGTAAATTGTTAAGTAATGTTAGACCACAATCTTGTCATAAGGTTATTGAATATTACATCAAAAGTCAAAGTTCTCACGGATCTTACTTGGCCCATGAAAATTTGGCGGTGTCTTTTCTAAAATTTAAAATTTAACAACAAGTGGCTCTTCCGCTTGTCTATCATCATAACATATTGTTTCAATGTTCTCATGGTCAGTTTTATGCACTGATTTTATGTTCATGGAGCAATTGCTCAGATAACAGGCCTTGAAGATCAGGAAAGTATTGAAGCAAATAAATAAATGATGGTTTGTCCATCTCAGCTCAGCCCCAACCAACATAGATGATTAATTCATTGTTAACACTAACAAAGCGTTAAAAATATTTCCGCAGAGTTCAAATGGGAAGAAGAAATTTTATACCTTCAAAACTTTTAATTTACTTATCAAAACTAAATTAATAACAAAATGCGTAACATTTTTTGAAATTCACCCATTAAAAATAAAAGGGAGTGCCCAGTATGTGTTACTATGACAGACACCAACTGGTCTATACAGTGCCACAAACTTAACTGACCCGGTAAGGGGGCGTTGCTGTCTTTGTTTTTGTCTGACAACAGTATAAAATTTGCATTAGTTCCAATTTTGACCACCGGGCTAGATAAGTTTGTGGCACTGTACCTAATACTCAAACTTTTATAACAGGCTAGCTAAGTATAACGTAAAATAATTGTATCTACATTATCGGAGTTACCACAGCGTATAAAATATCAAATTTTCCATTACATAAGTAAGTAATTAATTAATACATAATATTACGACGGTTGAGCAA